>JAAAKG020213922.1:0-22296 GCA_010014905.2 Druon quercuslanigerum | reverse complement strand
TTATTAAGTTTAAGACCACGTGCCATCAAAACATCATCTTTCGAAAAAATACTTGTGCAATCGCCGTTGAAAACTACAGAATAGCCATTTGGCGTACATACTCCGATTGATAATAAATTTTTATTCAAAGATGGAACGTGTCAAACATCATTAATTACGCTGCCGATCCATGCGCCATCAATAAAACGTTTTATAAAAATTTTACCCCGACCATCTACGGTTATTTTGTTTCCGTCACCCAGATAAACAAACTCGTCTCGGGACGACGTGAATTTTGCGAACCATTCTCGACGGCAAGACAGGTGGCGAGTAGCGCCGCTATCGAGAAGCCAATATTCTTTTTTGTCGTTTGTGTGAAAACAATCAAAATCGCGACTAACCGGAAAAGCCTGAAAATTGACGGAATCGGATTTTTGAGAAGCTACAAAAGCACCATTATGGTGTGCGGGATTTTCATTCTCCGACTGACAGTTTCTGAAAGTCACTGAAAGTTTTTTACAGAAATTAAAAACCATATTCTTATGCTGGCTGGACTCGTTGCTCGGGTGGCTTCGGTGATCTCCGCTGCGCTTCAAAGAAATGGTCGTTGTGGCGAGCGCGTTCGTGGCGTCGTCAGCGGTGGTCATCCGGGTTTCCTCACGTAATAGACGCTCTCGTAATACGTCGAGTTTTTGGTCATCTTCCTGCACATTATCCCAAGCCGAGATAAATGCGTTGTATTTTGATGGTAATGTGCTCAGAATTTTGGCCATCACCATAACCTCTGATATATCCTGTCCGATGTCCTTAAATTGGCTTGCGATGTTCTCAATCTTCGCAAATTGCTGTGCGATTGAGTCCGCTTGTTCCATGCGGTACTCATGGAATTTCGTTGTGAGTGCCAATTTATTGGAAGCACTCTTTTGCTCGTGTATACTGGCCAACTTTGTCCACATCTGGTTTGAGGTTGTACACGTCACCAACTAACCCAGTTGCGTGTAGTCGATTGACGACGATAAGACGAACATCGCTTTGGCGTCCTTTTTTGTCCATGCTTTTACCGTCTCTGCATTAATTTCAGTCGCTTCTGGTTTTACATCCGTCCCCTCGACGATTTCCAAAAGGTCGTGTGCAACAAACACGGTCTTCATTTGAAATTTCCAAAGCTGAAAATTTTGGCCGTTAAACTTTGGTACATTTCTCAAATCAGATAGCTCGGCCATCTTGACTTTCGATGTGAGAGTTCTCGGAAGTCAAAAGAGAAACGAAACACGTTGCACTGTACACCACAATGGATAAAAGACTTCTGGGTAGCGTTGTTAAACTTTCAACCACACAAAACGAAATTACACTGTGGGCTGTTCGTACTGGGCCCATAACCCCTTGCGATGAGCAGGTGGAATAAAGTTCAGCACTTACAACATAAAAGAAGTTTTATTATATAAAGAAAATCAGTGGTGACAAATTAGGTTAGTGCATAGTAAGCGGTTACAAGCCAGACTGACTCTATGGCTCTGCTCTTCCGCTCACGCTAGCTGGAAGTTGTGGCGCCTCGCTGAGTTACCCACTAAACTAAATTTACAGTATTCGGTTAAAATATTAGTTACCATAGACCGGAAATACGATAGGAACAAATTATTCCAACAACTGGCAATTTCCTATTGGTGATGTACGGGATATAACATTATAAATTGCGTTTTATTAAAGAGTTATAGCTGCTATTCCTTGGCTAGTAGCAAGAACGAAATCTCTGTTTAGATCCTTAAGCCATTTAGTCTTTATGTTTCAATAAAATACATTATATAACTTTTATAAATATTGATAAGTAAAATTTTTCGAAAATCTCTAACCTAAAAATAAAATTATAACAGTTAGGAGTTGATACATTTTATTTATCCATTACTAAGGTCTCACATTTAATATAAATGTATAAACTAGTCGCCGGTAAATTTTCAATAACATTTATTAAAGAAGAGCGTTCTCTAAACGTCCTCAATGTGCTGGGCATGGATGAGGCGAAGAATTCTATTTAAGGTCATGTCACACTAGCGCGATTCTTATCTTACTGACATTTTTTATAACTACTCACGTCGAAGTAAAATGTCATGGCAAATTGAAAATTTGACCAATTAAAAAGAAATCACTAAGAAATATCCGTATGATTATAAACTTTTGGAATTATGAAAGAATTTAGGACTAAACAAAGTTTCCTTAATGTCCTTTATTAACTTCCGAAAATTTTCAACTGGATATGTAATTTCATCTAGACATGAGCTGTTGCCACAAAACCTTGTAAAAATAGGAATCGTGTGAGTATGATAATTCCTTAATTAGAAAGGTGACAAGTGACCTGCTTAAAACTTCAGTTTATTTCCAAAAATCAGTTTTTATTTGTTTTAATGCGGAAGGATATTTGAAATTATGTTAAATATTGAGAAATTAATTGATTCTTTTTTCGACTTACTTCACTAAAAATGATAACGTGTATTTATATTTCTTAACAAGATATATTTCCACAGTTCAATTTATAAAAGTTTTATATTTTAAACTTAGTTTAAAAGAGTTTATTTTAGAATTGCTCATAATGTTGAGCACTTCTATTTCATATATGTAAATTATTAAGCGTTTGAATTTAAAAAATTTTAAGTTTCAATTCTAAAAGTTAAATATTCAAAAGAGTTCCACTCAAGTGCTTTAATTTGCAGTTTAGTTTTGATTTTGTTACTTTAATTTAAAAAATCGTCAGCTTTAAGAGTTCATATTTTTTAATTTCAATGATCGTGAAATCTACTAGAAAAAATAAAAAATTCTTTTTGCCAAATGCCGCGTTCATAAATAACAAACTTATCTATACCAAAATAGCAGAAATGAAGCAGAGAAACCAGCAGTAGTAGAAAAATGTATTGTCTGCGTCATGTATCAGTTAAATTTTTTCAAGATTTCGTAGCTTCTGAATAGCTGGTCAAAATAGACAACATTTAACTCATCATATGCTTTAACCATTGCATAGTGTAATTTTATAATAATAATAATAATAATAACAATTTTACGCCGAAAATAAACATTTCTAATTTAAATTTGTCTGCGCAGATATCCTGGATCTGCTAACGAATTCCTAGAATTTTCTCGTATTTTTAAAGATTTACAAAATTCTCGGGTTCTCTGGGTCGCTAGTCACGCTGGAATAACAAGAATTACTTGCATCTTAAATTACTGAGAAATTGAAAGATATTTTGTTTTTATAAATAACGTACTCTTTGTTAATATTTTTTGTACTAGAGAAGAAAAATATGGCCATTAATTATTCATATACAGACGAGCAACTTGAGACTTTGATCGATGCACGGTGTACGTAATCTAATAGTATACATTATGTAACTTATGTACTTGTTTTACGTTTGACATAGCGCTTTTCTATGTTTATAAAAATGTGTAACTGTCCACATCTATTCAAAGTTTTTTAACTGAATATATTTATTATTAATTATTATTAATTAATAATAATTATTATTAATTATTAATTTATTTATTTATTAATAATATTTATTTATTAATTATATTATTAATTATAATTATTATTATTAATACTTTACAAGAATTTTGTAACTTTAAAAAATAGATACCATATATCTGATTTCACGATTAGAGTTACTGTTTTAATACTAATTATTTTTACAAGTTTAGCACATTTTGTCTGATATAGTTTTTATAGGTTTTCCATACTTTTCATTTGTCGTAAGCATTTCTTAAGTAAATAAATGCTTACACTTAAAAAATGAAGGTCAATACTGAAGACTTTTTTCCAAATTCGGACATTTTTTATTTTTTGTAAAGAGTCTGCAAAGAAAGCCCAGATTTTTTCATACATTGTATCTTAGAGTTTTAGAGTGGCAATACTTTTACTCTGATAAATTACACAAAGATTCTGCAGCGGAATAGAACTCTAAAGCTGGTCAACATTCGATATTTTGTCGGATTTGTATGAAACTTAGTGAAAAGGAGTTTCTGGGGTCGCTGATTTCAAATTTGACGTCAGAAGTTACAAATTCAAAATATTGGGTCCAATATGTTTACTAAGATATCGAAATATATACTTTTAACGACAAATGCTTAATCAGCGATAAAAAACGGAATCTACCAAGTTTTAGAGAAATATCTTGAAATTTTTTATTTTATCCGCCATATCGGATACGCTATTTCGAAACGTTAGACATTATAATCGAAATCAGAGGCCTAAAAAACCCCCTTGCCTTGGGTTTGAAGCAAATTTG
Organism: Druon quercuslanigerum; assembly: GCA_010014905.2. Taxonomy (NCBI): domain Eukaryota; kingdom Metazoa; phylum Arthropoda; class Insecta; order Hymenoptera; family Cynipidae; genus Druon; species Druon quercuslanigerum. The sequence goes on along the minus strand of JAAAKG020213922.1, from coordinate 18,046 downwards.
TAAAAAAAATTTGATATTTCCGCGGACATATTGGATCCGCCATTGTCCTTTAGGGCATCGTGTATTTGTTGTGCGAAAAACCAAATAATTCCTGCAAGTATATTGGAAGGCGAAGGAGTTTGGCTCGCGTCTCGGATACCCAGACTGGATTGAAATCGTCATGGAGGACAATCAAGGACTCCAAACTGTACGTCCTGGGGGCAAAAGAAAAAGGACATCTGAAAACGATAAACACTCAGAAGGAAGCAAGAGGAAAACGCCAAGCGACAAGACACTCGACAAGTTGATTGTAAGCAACAGATTCCAATCATTAGCAGACACAGAAGCAGATATGGATGATGCTGTTGATGATGACTCACATGGAGAACTAGGAAATACCTTTCGTAGACAACAGCTGACAAATAAAGAAAATAAGCTAAGAAGAAAACCAGCACCAATCATCGTTACCCAAAACATATACGATGTCCCTGGAACGATGCAAAAAATAAATGAAGATAGCAGAGAACCTGTTATTATAACCATAAAGGACGGAACCTGCATAATAAATACCAAAAACATGGAAGACCATGCAGAACTCATACAAATGTTTAATTCTATGAAACTTCAGTATTATGCCTACGCCAACAAGGAGGATAGAGGAGTTAACTTGGTTATCAAGGGATTACCCAAATTCGGACCGAAGGAAATCACAGACGATCTTAAAAGGCAAGGGATGATCATAACCAGATTCGTCGGGATAAAAAATGCAAAAAACAAAGAAAAAAGCTATCCTTTTTATGTGGTCAAACTCGATAAAGATTCTAAAGCTACCGACGCACATAAAATAAACTATATATTATATGTCCGCATCAAATGGGAAAAGTATCGCAGCCCACGAAGAGCAACCCAGTGCCACAGATGCCAACAGTTCGGGCATGGCTCAAGCCACTGTCAAAATAAGCCCGGGTGTGTCAAATGCACAAAAGACCATCACACTCAGGCCTGTGACAAGAAAACAGAGTACGAGGCCCAGTGCACAAACTGCAAGGGACAACATCCAGCAAATTTTAGCAGATGTCCAGCTTACATAGAGCACATCACTAAAATTGAAGAAAGGAGAAGCAGGAACCAAACCCAGCGGATGAACATCCAACCCATACCGCAATATAACGAACTCAACTACCCCGAACTCAGAACCAGACAACGACTAATAACTACAAATCCTGGACCGCCTCTACAACATCAACCAGCCGGCTCCTCAACCGGCTTTGCAGCAAATAGTGAGAATCACCAAAATCCATGGAGGGGTATGGAAAAAACAAATATCCCACAACCAGAAAAATGAGCAGATCAGCTGAGAGATATATTAGACGTTTCCACCGAGATCAACAAGATGTGCGACCTCAGTAAGTTACTAACATTTGCAATCACACTTAAAAATAAACTAAAAATATGTAAGACTGAAATGGACAAAGTAATAGCTTTAGCCCAAATTACTCAGGAATTAGATGGCTAGTAAAGCACAACTTAATAACCTTAAAATAGTCCATTGGAACGCAAATGGACTAAATAATAAAACACAGGAACTACCCGCGTTTCTTCAAAAATATGATGTAGACATACTCATAGTTGGAGAAACGGGGTTTACAGATAAACGAGACATAAACCACCTCGTGGGTACAGGTGCTTTAGAAAAAATAGAGTTAGTAAAAAGCCTCAGGGGGAGTGGCCCTTTTTGTAAAAAATAGCATACCATGCCATGAAATAGAAATAAATAATTTTAAAAATATAGAAGCTCATACAATTAAACTCGAAAATAATACCATGATTATAGCTAGCCCATATCTTTAAATTAAATAACAAAATACTTGCAGCGGGAGACCTCAACGCAAAACACAAAAATTGGAACTGTTATAATAACAATGTCAATCGAAATATTATGCTTAAATTTGTAGAACAAAACTCTCTTGCCATAGAATATCCATAAGATTTTACTGTCTACCCATTTAATACTAAAGCTCGGCCTAGCATAGTTGACCTAGCAATTGTTAAAAATATTACCAACATAGATACAGTTGATGTGCTGAACGAGCTGGACTCTGACCATAGACCTGTCTGTATAACATTGAAGGACAGCGCAATAAACCTCCAAAATAACAGACCTCTCCCGCTGAATTATAAAAAAAGCTGATTGGGGAAGGTTTAAAGAATATTTAAACAAAGATTTGCAGATAAACAGTAAAATAAATACTAAGAAGGAAATTGACTCCAACGTAGAAATACTAATGACATCAATAAACAACTATGTGAGAAAACATATACCAAGAATAAACCCCTTTCAACTGAAATGCAATCTACCGGAAAAAATTAAGCAACAAATAAATAGCAGAAATAGACTAAGAAATATTTTCCAAAAATCGAGAAGCAAAAATCTAAAAACACTCATTAATGAAGCCAGCAGAAAAATAAGAGAAGCAATACTTATTTTTGAAAATACAAACTGGGAGGAAAAACTTACTAGCCTGAATATTAAAGACTGCTCCCTCTGGAAAATGACAAAAATCCTTAAAGGAAAAAATAATAGATACATCCCTCCTCTTCAAGGAACTAATGAAATAATTTTTAGAGACAAAGACAAAACTGAAATCATTGCTACAAATAATGAAAATGTACACAAAATAACTGAAAACTTCGGAGAAATTGATCATGAAAATAAAATAAATAACAGCTATAATGATATTAAATATAAAGCTATAGACATCGAAAAAATTAAACTTTCAACGCCAAAAGAAATTAAAAAAGTCATATCTCAATCCAGGCCTAAAAAAGCCCCGGGTATTGACGGAATCCAGAATATTGTTTTAAAACACCTGCCCGAAAAAGCCATAGTACAGTTAACACAAATATTTAATTCATGTCTCAAGCAGGGCTACTTTCCTAGGGAATGGAAAAAGCTAAGATTTTTCCAATTTATAAAACGGGAAAAGATAAAAACCTGCTTCAGAGCTACAGACCCATCAACTTACTATCGAATATAAGCAAAATATTAGAAACTATAATAATGAATAGACTCAAATACCATTAAGCAATCCATAAACAACTTATTCCACAGCAATTTGGGTTTAAAGCTTGCGCGCCTCACAGACATTGTGTCTACAAATTTTAATAAAAATAAAAGCACAGGTGCCATGTTTCTTGACATGGAAAAAGCCTTTGACACTGTGTGGCACAAAGGTATAGCGGTTAAATTAAAAAATTATAAAGTCGATCATTATCTTGTCAAACTTATATCTAATTACTTAAGCGATAGATTATTTTTGGTAGAGGTTAATAATGAATGTTCGGAAATAATAAATGTGACAACGCGAGTACCACTGGGTTCTGTCCTGGGACCAGTGCTATTTCTGTACTACATAAATGACATTCCAATTAATGAAAAAGTTAATTTAGCTATTTTTGTGGATGACACGGCAGTCTATACTTCATCGTGGCGTAAAAAGCAAATAATTAAAAATATACATTTGTACGTAACAGACTAAGAAAAATACTTCTTTAAGTGGAAGGTCAAGATTAACATAGAAAAGACAATGAAGAAATTGAACCTAAACAACAAGCCAAATATTTAGGAGTAATACTTGATCCTACACTTAGATTTAGCAAGCATATCGTAGAGGCTCGAAAAAATACTTTTAAAGCAATAGGGTCTGTGTACAGCCTTATCTGTCGTAAAAGTAAAATGAGCTTAACGAACAAACTCATAATATACAAAATAGTAATTAGACCAAAAATGTTGTATGCGGCTCCCATTTGGGGAAGCACTTACAAGTCTAATAATAATAAACTCCAAATCGCGCAAAATAAATGTCTGCGAATGGCAACCGATGCGAAACCGGGAACCAGAATACTTGATATCCATCAGAAACTAGGAATACCAACTATTAAGGAAGAAATTTACCGAATCTCAAAAAACTTTTATGGAAAATTTAATGAATTAGAAATATTATCAGAAATATGTAAAATAAAATATAACGAAGCACCGTTTAAGGTTAAATATAAGCTCCCACACCACTTACTGCAGTAAAAACTATAAAAGCTATTCTACAAACTTTACAATTTCAACGCTAAATCTCTAGTTCTTAAGTCTGTATATATTGTAAATAGCATAACCATAGTTTATTTATCTTAATTTTTAGTCAATATCACAAAGCAGGTTTTTTTCCTCTATTTTCCTAGTAAGAAATATATCATCTATGCGACTTTAGTAATTAGAAAACTTACATATTACAAAACTAAAATAGGTAAAACCGCCTGAGGTAGAAACCATCTAAATATAAACTTAAACCATAAGTGCAAACCTGTATTGCTATAAATGAGAAAAATAAAGAGATTCTTAAAAGTTAAAGTTAGTCTATGGCACGACATTTCGTCTGCCCGGTGAATTCTTCTAGCCTTCCTCTAGCACGAGCCATACCAATTTCGTGGAAGACCTGAGGAAGAAGATAAGGACAGTGAAGACGGTACAAGAAACAAGGCATGGTACTAGAATTTTTTTCATTTTTAAATAATTGTCCACCTCGTCTTTCGTTTTTATTCGTTACGATGCAGGACGCAGCCCACTTACACCGACGGACGACGGACCTTTCGAAGTCGTTGATCGAAAGGAAAAACAGTATATAGTAGTTGTAAATGGAAGAAACTGTAAGTTAGCTCTCGATCGACTAAAACCAGCCTTTGTATTAAACGCAGATCTCTTCGAAAACGAACGCAACAAAAACCAAAATGACACATTTTTGCAGCCGCCTGATCAGCACCTTCTGTAAGATAAAGATGAACCAAATCGTTTTACCACACGAAAGGGTAGGATCGTTCGATTCCCGGAACGACTGTAGGCAGGTTTTTAAAAACAATGAACAGGCATCTTTAAAGTTTTGTTCGATAAATTATGGATATAAATTTTTTCAGTGTGAACTTTTCTTTTATAGCATTATCACTGGTAAGGGGGTAGTGCTGCGAGTATATACTTTTTGTATTTCTGTTCGTAGACTTCGTAAATTTGGTAAGCTTATGTTTTTACAACTCAGGACAGAAAGTACGGTCTAGTAGCAGATTTTCGCTAGCAGCCAATAAAGCCATTAAGCACAGACGTTGGGCTTTACTTTCAGATTCTCGAAAACCCAAGTTTGTCACGTAGCAATAGTAGCGTTTAGCATGAGCCATACTACCCTTGCGAACCTTCCGAAACTATCAATAAGACCGCTACGAATAAGACCACTTCCCCTCATCCTTGCTCGAGCTCATCGAGTCGCTTCCCCCACTCTCACGCTGACTTCGAATTTTCGGGCAGCCGCTACCAACAGTGCCGCCGAAGCAATCGTAATTTTTATGGTTTTGAAGAGAGTTTTTTTGTACTTACCAAATAAATCAAATAATAATTGTGATATTTTCATATTTTATAATATAATTAACACTATACAGTAACATACGCATACTCACCAAATTAAAATCTTTATACAGCTTCAGATAAATCACAAGAATTGAAGATAATTAAAAAAGCTAACTATTTTTTTTCGAAACTTTAGTTCTCCGAATCTCAACTCTTTCCTTTTCCAAATTAAAACTGATACATGTACCTTTAAATCCACTGTTCACTACATACGCGAACGATCAGAACGTAAAGATAACAGTGGCGGTGCATTGTTGTCATTGCGCATATTATACACAAGAATGATATTTTATAATGTCGAAAAACATCATAAAATATGAAAATATAACAGTTAATATTTTATTTATTTAGATAATACAAAAAAAACTCTCCTCAAAACCATAAAAATTATGTTTTCCTCGGTGGCACTATTGGTAGCGGCATAGTATTGAAAAATTCGAACAAATTATGCTGATGAATTTTTTCAATAAAAAAATTACCGAAGTTATAGTATTTTAAAAATTCCAAAAAACAAAGGAAAATGAAAATTTCAGGCCAAATAACGCACGATTTGAAAAAAAGCCAAGAGAAGACAAATGTTTATTTTATAATGCCCTATAAGATTATAATCTTAATATAAAATCTAAAAAGTTTTTATGATAATTATCATAATAACTTTTTGAATTTTCTTAAAAAATCTGATCATTCAAATATTGCTATCATAAAAAATAATGTAAAATTACATTTTTGCATTCAAAATTGTCACAGTATTTCAAAGATTCGAAAATATATAAATGAATTTAAAAAAATTATATGTATATATTTTTTTAAAATGCATTTATATATTTGCGATTCGCACCTGAAGGATGGCCGGGAATGTGAAAATGAGACCATATGAACTCTGATCAAACACAGCGCTGCTGAAGATTGGTGATCTTCTCAGCATAAAAAACTAACCAGCTATGACTCTCCGTTGAAAATAATCCCCCCCCCCCCTCACCTCATTAATCGAAGTTTCGTGGGACTGTTGTCGTAACTGGTCTCTCCACCCTAGATGGTTTGAAAGACTCTTTTAGTCCATTATTAGGAGATGAAGCAATACTAAGGCACCAAAACTGCGATGTAGAACACAATCCACTGAAAAATTTTTTTAGGTATATTGCCTAGAATTCTTGCTATCCCAGCTAGAAAGCATCGCTGGATTTCGTCTTCCTAAATAGTTAGCTGTATTGAACAGATTTTCATGCAGCTAAAATATAGGTACAGTACCTAGATAATGTAGATGTCATGCCTATATTTCTATTTCTAAACAAGTATAGGTGTCACACCTAACTAGGTTCAGCTAGACATTGTAGGTAAAAAATATAGCTAAACTTGACAGCCTATCTAGTTGCGTTTTCTGGCCGAAGTGCCTATAATTTTTCTAGCTAATACGCCGATATATTTCTCAGTGTGATGACGCAAAAATATAACAACCATACATATAAATATTTAAATCTTTATTTATGAATTAGATGCATACATGACTTAACAATTAAAAATCCTAAATTGAAAACAACAAGTTATAATCAATAATCAATATATAATTCTCGAGGTTCCATCTGATCAAAATATCTCTTATTTCCGTAATCGTTTCTATCATTGTCATTGAATTACTGTTTAGATTTTTAATTTTTTGACTCTCACAATACACAAGACACGAGCTCATTGCATTTACAGAAAAGCCGGGCGTTAGTGCTGTGCGGACTACTGCAAGGTGGTAATTATAGCCATAAAACTAATGTTACAATTATTTTAGGTTAGAATTTTTAAAAGAATAATAAATATTTTTATCAATAAATTAATAAAAACTACTTTGAGTTCATGTTGCTTGTTAATATAAGTTTCTAATGTTACAATACTCGTATTGCCACAGAATCTAAATTTTCTAGGTATGGCAATATAGCTGCTGCGTCTAAACGGATTAGCCGTAGGAAGAAACTAATTATAGGAAATATACTGTTTGATCATGACTGCTAAAATGTTAAGCAAATGAAACTACGTCTATTTTAATACCAATGTATGTTATTAAATATAATAATATACATATATGGGAATGATATTTAATTTCAGGGATAAACTCGAGTGCAAAGCACGAGATACGTGATGAGAATGTGTTCGTTAAAGCAAAAGGAGCTTTAATAAAAGAGAATTCATAATCATTAAATTACTGTCGTCGATGCTTTGAGCTTTAGTTTTCAAAAGTATGAGAACAAAGACCAAGCGCATAGAGCGAGAAGCAATAGTGACTCGCCTTAGCCGCGCTCAAACTTGCCAGCGAAGCAAACTGCCCGCGCGATGAAAATATGCCCGCGGAACAAACAGATTTAAAAAAAATCGTTTTCTACCGCTTCAATAACAGAGAAATTTAAAAAATAGAAACATTTTTAGCAAAAATTGACCCTAGGTCTATTGGTAAATAAATTAATAATTATTACTAATCCTTTTAACAAATACTAATGACATTTTCTAGGGATGACATAATTTTGCCGTACTTTCAAGTTACTAAATGCAAAAAAATGCACACAAAAAATAAACGCCGAAACAGAAACCGAAAAAATCAATATTTTCAAAAGAGAACAAAATTACCAAAAATGTTTATTTCCCAGATTTTAAGGACCGAATTCGCAGATTCCTGAAAAAAGTCAATTGTCCAATTTTAATATTCGCAAAAATAGTAAATTGTCGAAATATTAAATCCTCAAAAGTAGTGAGTTATCGAAATGTCAAATTCCGGTAAAATAGTAAATTGTCGATTTTCAAATTTACGCTAAAAGATATTATATATAATATTTAATATATGCGGTAGTTTTCGTTTCGTTATTTTTCATTCCATTCTCTCGAAACGTAACAAAATTTTTTAATCAAAGTTTCAAACGTGGGCATGGGCAAAAGAAAATAGCATACTTTTGCTCCGACTCCTTTTTAGTGCTCTTTGACTCTCAGCCCTTCTAGTTTTAACTAATTAATAGTTTTAAAAAATGATTCTTACGAATAATAAACTTTGATTGTCATTGAAATGTCCCTCAAATTTTATAAATTAGTTTTTGATACTTGATTGCGTTATGAAAACCATAGGTTATTATGTCAAAAAATAGCCTAGCAGTGCATCCATTAATTAAATTTATTGAAATAAGCATCACTTTGTATTAACTGGCTAAATATGAGAACTACGTACCATGGCTGAGAAATTTTCGGTCCATACCGTAGGAAAACCTATATTTATACCATCATAAATACCTGATGTGAATAACTGTTAATTTAAATTGTTTAGAAAATACAACATGATTGAATAACTTTTATTAATTCAACATAAAAGCTCTTTTTGTCCATAAATTATTCAGATTTACTGCAAATCATATGACGAATCGCAGGGATCCTAGGGAAACCATTTGCATGAAATATTGTTATACACAAGGAATAGGCTAGAAATTTTGCATATTAAAATTTCCTTAATTTTGTTTAAAAAATAATTTTGGTATAGCTGAAATCGGGATAAATATAATTAAAAATTTATAATTTTAATCAATTACCACCGATTTCTTATAAATTAATCAAGAATTATTACAGATTAAAAAAAAATAATATTAATTTTCCTATCCAACTTTTTAGGCATCAATTTAGCATTAATGTATCTCGGGAGAAGAAATTAGTTTTTTCTAACTTACAAATTAGATTTGTGAAAACTTTTTTTTATGCTCTTACATGGAGAAAAATAGAAGGACAGCAATCTAGATTTTCAAAGTTAACATCTGTAGATATTAAAAAGTGAGACGTTGCTTACTCACATCCAAAATGTTCAACTAAAATATCCGAGATATTACACGTGTGGTTATGTCAAATAACGTCTGTAAATATTTGAGGAGTTTACTTATTTATGGTCATTTAAGAAACGAATTAATAACTTATATGTAAATTTAAAATAAAACTTTAATGTTCGTACATGAACAAAAACTGGATAAGTAAGCGGAGAACGAATGATCTGTAATCTGCGTGATGCACATGCGCTCGAACGATTTTAACATCTGAAGGATTTCAGTTTAACATAAAAATATTTTTACGCCTTACATCTCAAAAAGATAGCAGACATTTGGCATAAATATCTGCATGTTAAGTGGGACAATCTTACCCTTTGAACATCTGCATTTAAACATACATTTTTCTCCGTGTATATCTTTAAAATTTCGCGTGAGTCCAGTTACAGTTGAACCGAATGGAAATATGAGTACAAGAAAAAATGGGTTTGCCATTTAACTTGTGTTTGTGCCGACAAACTGATTTTTGATCAAAAAGAAATCGGAGAAAAAGTGAGTTCATTTTTTCTTGGAGGAAAAACGAATTAAGTCATGCGCAACGAGCAACCTAATCCGTTTCTCCGCTGAGAAATAGTAAACCCACTTTTTCTCCGATTTCTTTTTTAGTCCGCTTTCGCTATCAGCCCCTCATATTTCAGTTGAACATTTTGGTTGTTAGTAAGTGACATCTCACTTTTTAATATCTACAGATGCTAACTTAGAACATCTAGATTGCTATCCTATAGTTAAACATAAAATATGTTAATCCTGAAGATCTTGATGTTACGTTTGAACATCCATTTTTCTCCGTGTACGAGTACTTTTACAAAGCACGACTCTGAAACAATAGAATTAAGGCATTTTTTCAGGAACAAGAATAGTCTTATGACATCCACGTGGAGTATAAAAAAATTCCTGGATAAATAATTCTGGGCGTTTAAATTTCAAATAGCACCACTCGTATCTGAAGACACGGGCGCGTCGTAAGAGCGTTTTGCATTCAAATACATACGCATTTCCCATGCATTTATTTCAGATTTGCCCAGCCCTGTGTCTGCTCATACGTACACGTATGTAAGGTCGTATCATTGGCAGTCTCCAATCGATGAAACTTTAACCGCTCGGCCGTCTCCTCAACCCGTCTCGTCTTCTTGTGGTGGAGCAGAATCTGTGCCATGTCGCGTAAACACACTATAATAATAGTACTATAAATACATTGCGGCGAGACCAAACGTACGTAGGCGCCGGCGCTGTACGCTTACATTATACATCAAGAAAGCATTATTTCTGTCATACAGTCTACATGCTCTTTCGCGCATTCTTCTTCTCTTGCGTCTTTCTTTTGGTCTTTTTACATCTCCTACGACTCGCTTCCCTCCACCTCTTTCGCTTCCACATCCCACCTTTGCGCTCTCTCCTCAGTGGCGCAACTGCTTCAAATCAAAACTAACGGTGGGAGAAATGATTCGCCAATAGATGAGAAAAATCAAAATTTGCAGTAAATTCGTCCTGCTGATCAAGGAAGAGTTCAAAAAATTCAATCTAACCCAAATGCAAGCTGTGTACATTTTTTGCTGAATCCTTGACTTAGAGAACTTCAAATTTTTGTTTTTAAATTCTTCTCAGTCAGGGAGTTTTTTCCTGAAAGAAGAAATATCACCTCATTGACTTTTTTTTTGAAAAAAACATGGATAGATATAGAAGTTACTTAATTCTCGGCTGCAGGCACTCCTTACAAAGGACTACGCAGAGCGGTCGCTCGTAAAACCAAACTCCGCGAACTGTAGGATAATGAGAAGTAAACAAACTTCCCCATAACGCAAATTTCTTTATTTTACGGTATTCATTCTGCCGGTAAAATGCTCAATGACTGCAGAAAAAAGCTTAAAGGGCTTCAAACTCTTTGAATTCAAATTATGGATCGCCGCTAGAGGACAAAACTAAAAGTATGCAGTAAATTTATTGTCCTGATGATTCCGCGAACTCTAAGTCAAGTATGAGTTCACAAATGTCAATTTACCGCACATTTTTGCATTCATCCGAATTCACTCTGTCGGGAAAAAGCACAATAACTGCAGAAAAAACTCAAAATTACAACTTAAATTTAAAAACTTAAAATCTATTAAATACTGTTGCAGGTACATTTCAGAACGGTTAATAATCAAGCATATTTCGGCAAAAGTGTCACCGAGGTCAAGAGAACAATTTTTACGTCATCTACTGTCCAATGATGCAGTAAGTAAATATGGGTAGCATATATAAAATTGGTAACTGAAAACACAAATAAAATATTGTTTATACTTATAAATCTTCTCTGAAATAGATTAGACTATTGTAGACAAACTATTATAACATATTTAATACCATTTAGAAAAAGGAATCTTAAAGCTGGGAATCGTTATTTTGTTCCGTATTTAATGAACTTAAACGACGGTAGATAGCGCTGGCGCCGTAATTTTCGCTACTTTTGCAATAAAAATTGAACGATTATGAGACAAAACATTATCCGGACAAGATATAAAATAGAGAATTATCTTTGACTCATGAACAATTTAACCGGCAATGTTAATCTTTGTTGCAGCGAATCTTTTATCTCACGAAGAAAATATAGAATAAGAGGGTATTGTAGTAAAGTATGAAGAATTGGAAAAAGGAGAGAGGGGAGGGTCAATAGATAAAAAGGAATGGAGTACCAAAGTATATAGAAAAGAGATGGGGCAGAGAAGATTGACAAGTATACCAAAATTTAGATTTTGAAACGAGCTAAGGGAAGGGATGTATTGGAAAAATATAGAGAACAGAAAATGGAGAATCTGTGAATTGAAAAAAAGAAAACATGTATGGAAATTTATGTAAGAGAGGAATGGAAGATGAAGGACGCAGGTAAGAGAATGTGGTAAGGATTCTAGGGGAGAAAGGGTTGATAGAGTGGATGAAGGAGTTGGATATGGCTAGAGGAGCGAGTGAGGAAGAATGGATTTTAAAAATGGCAAAATTGCAGGTAAAAAAGAAGTAAAAGAACAAGCTGTGAATTCAATCTCGAGTGTTTTAACTTTTTTCGTATTTATAATTATATGGTGCTCATTTCACGAGCACTTAGTTTCTTGTTAGCAAATGTATTTGCTTCCTCATAGAGGAAGCATTAGTGATTTTTTATCTTTTTTCCAAAGGGGAAGGGGGAAGTTCCATCACACCCTATCCCTCTCCACTTTATGATCTTTTTTATGAAAATAGACAGAATTATTTTATTTGTCAGTTTATGATCAAAAATTCTTTTCTATTCATGTATAAACTTTGAATTATGTCCATTAAAAAAGTTGGGTGTACTTGCGAAAAGGTAGAACCTCCGATTCTGTTTAAACTCTATATACTTATGTATTTTTATGCACTGATTACGAATATGAAAGTGAAAATTGGCGGAAATTTGATTTTCATGGTGAAACCACAAAAAACTTATAAAAAAACATGGTTTTTTGCGTTTATCTCAGATAATATGCTTTGATGCTCTTCACCACGGGAACGTTGGAGTAGGGGAGACCGGGTACAAAAGTAACACTTTGTACTTCTACCTTGATTGCTGGCTGGCTGTTACTGTTTTCATGAAATAAATAAAACCATGTATAAATACAGTTTATGTTCTTTACCCTAGTAACTCGATTTATAATATAATGATGTGTTTTATATGAATAGCAAAATTTTTTTAAAAAATCGTTGGTTGTTACTTTCGACCACGTAGGTAGGTCAAAAGTAACATGTTGTGGGTCGTGCTACAACCCACAACAAAATGTTACAGAAAAATGAATTTAAGCGATGTACAATCACTCTAATCAAGAATGGATATGCAAACATTTAGATTACTATCATCCTTTTAACATTATGTAAACATTTAATAAAAAAATGTCAAAAAACTTACTTTTGATTTATGAAAACACGTAGCGTCCTGTCACACAAACCAACAGCGCGTGACGCTCGCGGCGGCAAAGCGGTTTTCCCCCATTGGATAAATCTAGAGCGCATTTGTTACTTTCGACCAGCCGTTACTTTTGTACCCGGTCTCCCCTATTTTTAAGAGCCTGTTACTGGTCGCAGAAATAATGTGAGGCCCCCTTACCCCTTTTCCAACGACTATAATGTAAAGTTACACCCCTACCCCTTTTTTACCTTCTCGTGGGGGCGGGAAGTCACACCTGTGACTGATCACAAAAATAATTTAAGGCCCCCTTACCCCTTTCCCAACGACTCGTGGGGGCGGGAAGGCGCTCATGCAACTGGTCGCATAAATAATGTAAGGTCCTTACTGCCCTTTTCCCCACAACCCTAGGGGTGGGAAGCCACCCCTGTGATTGGTCACAAAAATAATGTAAAGTTACACCCCTAAACCTTTTGCAACGTTTCGTGGGGGCGGGAAGGCACCCCTGTTTTTTTATGGTTTCACCATGAAAATCAAATTTCCTCCAATTTTCCCTATCATGTTCATAATCAGCGCGTCAAAATACATTAGTATATGGAGTTTAAACAAAATCGGAGGTTCTACCTTTTCGGAAGTTTATACAAAATATTTTTCATTCAAAAGAGATGTCTTAAATATTATAAATAAGCTTAGCTTTTCTTAGTCTTCAATAAAGTGGATTATCATATTATAGTTCAGTCGATTTACCTCGAATCAAGGAATCTTTTTCGTTCTTGCAGCAATTTTGAATTACGTTAGTAAAAAAAGTTTCAATATAAAAAACGGTTTTTTCAAATATTATGCATTAAAATAGCTTCCTTACACTTCATTAAAATATATCAATATTATAGTTCAATCAATTTGCCTTGAATCAACACATCTTTTCCATTCTCACATCAACTTTAAATTATGAGATTGAGAAGTTTTTTACTATAAAAATCAATTTTTAATATAGTATCAATGGCCATAACTTCCTTACTCTTTAATAAAATGTGTTCACATTCTATATTAATCGATTCGTGTCGAACAAAGGAATCTTTTTTATCATTGCATCAACTTTGAATTATGTTAATGAAAAAAGTTTTTCCATAAAAAACTTTATTTTCAAATATTATGCATTCCCCTGGCCTTCTTACTCTTCAATCAAATGTATCAATATTATAGGTCAATTGATTTATCTCGAATGAACATGTCTTTTCTATTCTCGCACCAACTTTAAATTATGAGTTTGAGCAAATTTTTACTATAAATATCTACTTTTAATATAATATCAATCACCATAACTTCTTCATTCTTTAACAAAGTATATTAACATTGTAGGTCAATCGATTCGTCTTGAACCAAAAAATCTTTTATATTCTTACATCAACTTTGAGTTATGTTAATGAAAAAAATAAATAAATAAAATATTTTTAGAAATCCTTCGGTCAGTTTCAATATATTAGTGGTGAAAAAAAGTAATACAAATTTAATCAATTTATCTACAATCGTTTTTAAGTTTTGAAATGTGTACACAGCACCAGTGTCATGACTTAGATAATCTGAGATAAATAACTACTGTAAATATAGTTTCTTGATTATTATTCCAATGGAAAGATTGTGGAGAATTTTGAAAGATGAAAGCATAAATTTTCAGCAAGGTAAGCAAAATTAAATACTCTCCTTCTTTTAGAATAACTTTAAGATGCTTCAACAACAAACCTTGTTGTTTCGCATAAAATGCGTGAGGTTTAAGGTTTTTAAGTTTAGTGCAGAGTGCTTGTACGAAAGCATCAGTGTCTGCCATTTCGGTCTTCAAAGTGCTTATATCGGTTTGCTGCCAAACTTGATATATCACTGTGCCGAAACTATTCACGTCCAATAGATCAGTCAGGTACTTTTTAAAATGTTTAATGTCGGGATAAGATTCGCATTCGTCAAAATGACAAGAGTCAGTGGGTTCACTGAATATGATTTCTTCAAGGTAGTCATGTTAATCTGACAATTGTCTGTCAGTTCCACTTGCTCCAGCTAAAACACAGAGCTTTGGTCTTAGTTGTGCGAATTTCGAAAATCCAATCTTCCTGGCATCTATCGAATATTCCCGTCATCTTCGTACAAGTTTATTACTTCCGAAAAGTCAAAACTCCATTTTTGACAAGCTTTCGTTTAAAAATACTTTTAAAAAATAAAAACTGCCCGAAGAATACAAAATGTTAAACAAACATTTTAAGTGAAAATTTGTTTATAAAAATTAAAAATTAAAAACAATAGATTTCACAAAATGAAAGAACACAAATAACCATCAAGGAATTGCGTATAGAAAATTCAATTCTCATTTATATAAAGGAAGTTATGACCATTTGAAAATACCCGCTTTGCCCGGGGGATGCAAATTTCACACCCTGTAGTTCGAGGAGGGATGGTAATGAAAGTCTATAAATTTGTGGGTATACTACTATTGCAATCTCACCCATGAATGCTTCTTGATATGAGGCTGGTTCGTAATATTCAGAGAAATTTACTTCATATACGCGTGAATATACAATTCTGAGGATAATTAAAATATCAAGCCCTGCTTTGAAGGCGCCAATGCGCATTTTTCGAAATGCTCAACACCATTTATTTAAAGTTGGAAACACGCAGTGTATAAGTTTCTTCTGCTTGTTCTCTCCTAAACAGCCACCAGTAACCAGCCATTTGTTTAAAATGAAGGAACTACAACGTTATGATAGAATATGCTTTGATCTGCCTACAATGCTTGATTTTGCTGCCTTCGTGCACTACTCATATTGTACCGACGTAGTCTGGAAAGAGATCTAGCAATGAGAACCAAAATTGTTAGTATCAATGTTTCGGTTTTCTGAAGGTGCATGATTTTAGTAACATGGTGTATTAGTTTTCCGGTTCTATTTATATTTTTACATTAAATTAATTGACCCAATTTTCTCCGTGCTTCTTACTTTGATGACATCCATATCCATATCTGTGATTTCGCTATTACAAAGAATTCTACCCTTTTTACGAACGTCTTTATCCTTTTTTTAATAGTGGTTTAGAGAAAAAAATATTCATTAAGTAAATGCTTAATTTTTTAGTAATTTACAATGTTTTTTTCAAGCTAGTTTGAAAATTTATATTATTTTTTGAAACAAACAAAAAATCATGACATTTAATTTTGTCAATAGTTTTTAGATAGAAATTATATAATTATAACCCCCCTAAGTTAGTTTCCATTAATTTCGCAATATTATTTTTCTCAGTCAGGAACACCTTATACTACTTGCCCCATATTTCCATCAATTTGCAGTCAATCGGGGGTGCCCGCCTTACCAAATACCTGCACTTGTATTCACCTACAATATTTTTGTAGTGCACAAGGAAAATCGCAGTTAAGCCCCTGCACAGTACAGAATACTCAAGTTCGACCTAGCGCATGAGAAAATTATACCTGGCTATGCAATTCTAGGAGAGTCACTCTTATCATGCCTGATGAATCAACTTTGAATTTTTTGTTAGGAATTTTCATGAGTTTTGAGAAGATCGCATAGTAAGAGAGTACAAAGAGAAGAGAGAGAGCGCGCATCTACATATTTTGCTTTTCGTGGCAGTAGTGAGAATATCGAAGAGGAGTCTTGAGGGATGGTCCACAATGTGAGTTTTAAACGAATATTGAACGTATATACGTATCTGATGGCATACGCTCGTTGTGTCCAACTATGTATCCGAGCAGTTTTTCTGTTTCGCATTTTTCATTTTCTCGCTAGACCATTTGTAACGAGGTGCGTATGAGGTTAAATACGCGTATTCGTTTAAACGTCGACGAGTACGACGCTTATTCTAGATCAGTCCTTAGAGCAACTGCGAATCGCCGCACAAAAGGGAAACGCGAATGAAGAGAAAATGAATCAACTATTGAAGAAATACTTTTAAGAAAGAGACCGAGAGGTAACCTTTCGTTCGGTCGGCACTGGCGGTCCGAATGATAGTAAAGTATACGCTACAACGTACCCTTAGAGAATCCACATAATATCCCTTCCGTATCATGCATCAAAAACTCATAAAAAACAGTAACATGAACTTTAAATTTATTGCAATTCAGATTTTACGCTAAATTTCCCGTGAGAAGGACACGAAATAATTGCAATAGTTTTTTTTGCAGCGCTGAAAAATGTAAAAAATACAATAACTGTCATTAACGTAGGCCGAATGGGACTTCAAGCGCAACTTCTTTCAGTAGCAGCATAATACTGAAGCGAATATGGATGCGTTTAAAGTCCCCTTAAACAGGAGTTACGAGATAAAACTATTTTAATTACTCCGTTACATTTTAATAGAAAATGTAACGTAGAATCCGAATTGCAACAAGTTAAATACCCATCTTGCTATTTTCTGGATTTTTTTGCATGGTACGCTGTACCGTAGCCTTTCAGGTTATTCAGTCCGTCAGGGAGGCAATGTATTCACGTATAGAAGCAGCTTCGAAACACCGTTAGATTCAAAAAGTTTGAATATATTTATTTAAAGGAATTTTTCATTGGCATTAGGTCAACGTTACGACCGCGGACAGGGGCCCTCCTCAGTGCCAGATATCAGATTAAAACAAATTATATATATATATCCGTCTTTCTCACTCCACCCTTCTCTCCTTCTCGATCGATAATACCTTAAATTTTAAATTTTAAACAGAGTTATTGAAACAGAGTTTCTGTTAGACTGGTTATTAATTAGATAGAATATTTTGAGAGGCCTAATACCAGTGTTTGATGTTACGACAGAGGTCTCTGTCTATTAGATTGTCGATAAATAGAGAAACTACTATATCGTAATAAAATTTTTATAACGCGAAATTAATTAAAAACGCGAAAGAAAATAAGTTCTAAA
>JAAAKG020213900.1:0-22298 GCA_010014905.2 Druon quercuslanigerum | reverse complement strand
AAATATTAAACTTAATTAAAAATATATAATATATATTTATTATTTTTTAAATTTTTTTATGGATAGTTTATACTGTGCTGTAAGTCTTTGAATTAAAAAAGAAATCTTCCTTAGTTTTCCAGAAATAATGAAGAACGTAGAATTCGTACCTATGTAAAAAATTCGTTTTTTTATTTTTAGCTAAAAATTAATTTTTTAGTTGAAAATGTAACTATTTTATCTCTAATGTAAAGAGTGACGCCAAAGTTCGCCTTTTTTTACCTCCCTAGCGACCTGGTGAAAAAATATTACAATATGTTACAGGTATCAAATTATTTGTCATTGAAAATGAAAATGAGCATCGCTTTTCCTTTCTTAAAAATTTCAAAAAATTTCCCCTTTTGAACGAAGAATAATATTACAATAAGGGGTATTTCCTATTTTTTAATTTTTTGGGGTCTTCTCAACCCCTAAATAGGGGTAATTTTGTGAAATTAAAAAAAAAACGAAAAGCGATGCTCACTTTGGTTTTTAATTACGAGTAATTTTATACCTGTAACATAGTTTTATATTTTTTCACCAGGTCGCTAGTGAGGTCCGAAAAATTGGCGAAAAAACAGCCTATTTTGGCGTCACTCGTAAGTTTTCTTTTTTTTTAGTTAAACTATATGGTTCAAAAAATTCTTCTTGTGTTTCGATTTCATATATTTTATTTATTTAATAATAATAAAAATAATATTTTTTGTTACTCTTCTTCCCATTTTTTTGACTTCAAAAGTTCATACTCTTTTTGATGGATAGTAATAATAAATTTATGTTTACTTTAGCATATTTTAAACTGCATTCATAGTGCACGCATGTATGTTCGCGCATCGATGTGCGCGAAACCTGCGCGCGCGAATTGTAATCTGGGTAGTAACTGTGTCAGCTGGGATCATCACGTGATGGAACTTCCATCTCTAGAAACACAAATCGTAACCCGGTTCAACACGCGATGGCCACGAAAAAGTGAAAAAACAGAAAAGGTGACGCAACAAAGAAGGATTCTAAGATGAAGTGTTTCAAGTGCGATAAAGTTGGACATCCGCCAAAAAATTTCAAGACATCGAAAAAGCCAACAGAGCAAACCTCAAATGCTAAAAATTTCGATGAAGATTTATCTTTGTTCACAACGTTGGATGTGCCAACAGATAAATTATTTAAAATCGGAAATCGTGCGAAATTTTATCATATATTTCATCAACATCTCATATGCAGCGACATCGAATTCTCCGCGGAGAATCCGGAGAAAGTGAATCTAGCTAGCAGTGCAACTAATGAAATATGGTGGAAAGGTATCGACTTATATGCGACGGCAGTCAACGGCGCGAGGAAAGCGGTAAAACTTCGCTACGCCTTGTACGTTCCGGATTTACGTACAAATCTTGCCTCGGTGGGACAAATTAACGATAAGAGTTACAAGGTTTTTTTTGCAAGCAACAAGGCCGAGGTAGTTGATCGAGACGAAAAATGGGTTCCAACCTCTGCGTTTATTTATCGCGTACGACGATTCTTTGTTTCTCATGGCAAAATCTACTGAATGTGATGGTTGATTCATAACCAGAGTGCAAGACCCTATGCAGGCACCGTTGACTCCTATGGGAGGAGATGGAGAACTAGGGAAATAGTTGTCTTGCTTCTTTTAGATGGCTTTGCTCTGAGTGGGTTACTATCGCGCCAAATTCAATTATTTGTATGTAAACACTGACTGACCTAAACGAATTTAAGGTTATGATTAGTGATGTATGAAAAAAATTTGTGAATGCTATTTAAAATACTATTAATTTAAAATGCTATTCTTAAATTTGAAGCATTTTTAACGCTACGTTGTAATTTGATTTTGGAAGGAACGTTTTAATAATAAAATACTTTCTGAAACATATGCCAAGTGTTTGCAGTGTCTTCATTTTAGAAAGAATTAATGCAAAATCATGCAATGTGGCTATATTTTGCAATGATTTTTTTTTAATTATTCCGAATTTAATTTTATTTCAATTTTAACAATATATTCAAAGCGCCAACGTGTACATATATATTCCCTTACACATGCAAAGGAAATTGTAGTTCTCTTGCTTGTACGCCGCGCTTTGCTCGATTTACGCTACCACGAACTTAGCACTGAGTCAAAGGTGCCTGACCCTATGTATCTTTTTGATCTATAAGTATATGGTTCTTGATTCACAAATGTTGCCTTCGTATCTATGCGCTAGTTTCCCTAAACAATAATAACAGTTTACAATGAGCATGTTTTTCTTTGGTGTTTGTTACATATTTGATTTTAATAATTCGGATTTTAATTTGTTTTTTGATGAATTCAGAAGTATAATCGTTTCTTAATAGGATTTGCGTATCAATTTCTATATTGCTCACAAGAAATCGCTCGTGAGATCATTTAAACACCCTATCCACTAAATAAAATAAAATATTTCTATTCATTTGTGTTAGATGTCCTAAAAAAAAATTAATGGTTCATTCAGTCGAAATCGTTTTTTGACACTAGTCCTAAATGATGATATTGGTGTCTCTAAATAGGGTTCAATCCAAAAATTTGATACTATTTTTGTTCTTCAATGTTGCAAATCGGCATAATGATATTAAAAATAGTTCTGAGAAAAATTTTAATACTGCCTTTGTGCCTTACTTGACTCGTTGATGCCATTAATGTTATAATCGAAACCAAATTGGTAAATATTTTTAAAACAAAATGTGAATTGTGATCTCTATCACTGTTTTCACTAGACTTCAACGATATTTATAGTTGTTTTAATAACAGCATTTCAGCCTGATGAGGTTTGCGAACCAAGCTAACGAAGCGCTGCACAATTAATCTGTTGTGTTAAATTATTATTTTATCACCAACTGACCATAAGAAACAAGTAAAGTGGGCTACTACTATACTTACAAATATTAAAGATATTAAACAAATCAAGGCTGCAGCTTGCTTTTGTATGGAACCCATGTCGCTCGGTCAAAGTCAGACACTCAGATACCGGGGGACAATCCCCGGAATCCATCTCCTCCATTCACGACTTTATCTTCTCGCTCCATGCTCACGTGAATCAGACGATCTCTCGAGTCACACGGACACAAAATGGAAAGATGCATGGAAAGTGGTTGGATTGGATTTCTCGCGTTGTCCGCACGCCTCGAAATAGGCAATGCACGCCTCACTTTGCAGTTTACTAACAATTTCAGTGTTGCAGACAAAAATTATTTCATTTTCAATGTCAAAGAGCGATTCAAAAACTATCGATAGAATCAAAAACATGAAAATCGATTTTTTAACACTTATATCGCTTTTCTTGTGGTGCGTCAACTTTACTTTGTTGTTTTTTCTAGACTTGGATGAGTGTGCCTCTTCTGAACTGAACGATTGCCATTCATCAGCATTGTGTACAAATACTTGGGGTAGTTTTGCGTGTAGTTGTAATTCAGGATTCAAGGATCCGCACAAAAACGATCTTGGCGATGCTGGCCGCATATGTTTATCTTGTCCATCAACGCATTGCAATAACAGAGGCACCTGTTCTTATCAAGCAGACCAAGCACAATGTTCGTAAGTAAAAATTCTGTGAAAAATTTACAATTATTCCTGACAGAAGTTTTAGATACTATATATATATATCTTAAAAAGACCAATTAAATTTTAAGCGTACGTTTTTAACATTTCAATGATTTTAAGAATTTTCAAAAGATTTTAAGAATTCTAAGGATTTTACGAGAATTAAATTATTTTTTAGAGTTCTAAAATATTACTAAAATCCCTATAAATTTGTAAGCATTTACAGCGAGTTCAGGGAAACTTTAGGGAATTTGGAACATCCAAATTTAATTTAAGAGTTTTCATAGGATACTTAATATTTAACAATTTTTTACAATATTTTAATTGTTTTCAAATGAATTTCAATTTCAAAGGGTTTCAAGGATTTCCAAATTCCACCATACATTTTACAAGATTTCCAAATTATTAAGAGATTTTAAGGGATGTCAAAGATTTTTATAACATTTAACGCTTTCATGGCATCTAAGAAGATTTTAGGAATTTTAAACGACTTTTTGGGAATTTGAAGAATTTCAGGAAACTTAAAACATGTATATTTTTCAAAAAATTTGAGTAGATTTCATAGGGTTTAAATATTTCATGGGGTTTTAAAGGATCAGAAAGGATGCCATTTGTTTTTGAGGAATTTCAAAATACTTTAAGGGATATTATACAATTTATCGAATTTCAATATATTTTAAATATTGTACAATACGGGAATTCAAAGGTTTTAAATTATTTTAATAAACTTCATACGATTCAAAGGTGATTTGGGATATGGATGATTTTTAAGGGGTTTTAAAGGACAACAACGGATCAAAGAGGATTTATAAAGAATTTAAAAATATTTCAAAGCTTTTACGAGATTTCAAAAGATTTCAATTGTATTTAATAAGATTTCGTGGGATTTTACGAGATCTCAATGATTTGAAGGTCTGCTATTGATGGCATACATAACATTTTAGGAATGGTTAACCTCTTAATTAAAAACATTAAATCAGCATTAAAAATATTGCTAAATTGGCAAAAAAAATTTAATCACAGGTATAACCAAAATATGACAAAGAAACTGTTATTTTTATCGAAATTCTACTTGTGAAAAGCTTTACTTAATGTGGGCCTTTAAAAAAATGGGACTTACAACGTGAGAGACAGATGTTTTTAAAAAAAATTTTTTTTAAATCAAGAAACTCAAGAAATCTCTGTAAATAGAATAGAAAACCCTTCTGTTGTAGCTTTCTTACAGATTGCAATAATGTGTTTTTCTTTGAAGTAAATTTGGCTGTTTAATTTTTACAATAGAATTTCATATATCGCACGTATAAAAATAAACTTTGTTCGATTAGTAGAAACATAATGACCAACAAAATAATTAATTTTTTCTGAAACCTGCTTAGATGTACTGGAAATTATTACGGTTCTCAATGCGAAGTCGACGGAGAAGTACTTGGGGTTGCAATTGGTGCTTCGGTTGCAGCTTTAATCATCATAGTTCTGACTCTAGTGCTTCTTGTAATGTGGAGGTAAATACGAAACAATACTCTTGCCTGTGCATCTTTATAAGACGAGTATTTCAAATTCTGATTAAAAAATAATTGTTGTATCCTATAGACTTTCAACATGACTGAGAATATAAAAAATCGAAATACAAATTCATAATATCAACATATAATTATTTCAATTAAAGTGGGTACATTAAAGTATAAGAACTATAAAAAGTGTTTAATAAATTATTTTACTTTGTGACAGTCGACGGTGGTCTCGTGAGCAGAAGGCTTTGGTATCTCCAGTTTACGGATACATGCAAGGAGGCATTCCTGGAACATTACCAAGTAAGGACACATTTCAAAAACATCTTATGATAAAAAGCAGTAATACATCATAAAAAATAAATGAAAATAAAGAAGATTGGAAAGAATATATATTTTATAGTGACCAGATACATTGCACAGTGCGGCGAAAAAGGTGCCTGTGAACAAATCAATTTTCAGACCCTGAAAACCTTTTTAAAAAAATTTTAGGACATTTTTTTTAACAGAGAAAAAAGAAATAATTTTGTGCCTTTTCACGAATTCACGAAAAGGATGTAGGTGGATAAGCGGAAGATTCATGTCGATAGAAAGACTGGGTTTTAGAAGGATAGGTCTAAATTATATTTGAAAAAAGGTAGAAAAAGGTTCGATTAGAAAGGAATATTGGGACTAAAAAGCTGTAGATAGATTTAAATTGAAAGACTGGGATATAGAAGCATAGGGCTGTTTTATTTATTAAAAACATAGAAAAAGATTTAATTATATAGGCATATAGGGATTGAAAACGATACACTAGATTTTGGATTGCCCAACAGATAGAAAAAGATACTAATGGATAAGCGAAGGAATAATTTGGATAGAAACACTAGGATACGGATAGGGAGTGAAAAAAAAGGATATAAGTGGATAAGTGGCGGCTAAACGTAGATAGAAAGATTGGATTTCAAAAGAATAGAGGTGATTGTAGATTAAAAGAAAGATAGAACAGGATCGAAGTGTTAGGCACGGGATAAATGTGGGTACATCGTTTTTTCATTTCAATCTTAGAGATAGAAAATTATTTAAACGAATAGAGACCGATACGTTCCAGTGCGATGTGCAATGGACGTATCCCTCCGTCTGCGTCTTCTTGAGACGCCTATAGCTTCAGGCGTTTCCTCGTGGACTCGATATCTGACGTCTCCTTTCGTTTCCGGTGTTTCTCCGCCACGTACTCCGCTATGCTCGCGAAGCACTTGTCCAGAATGAACCCACTCTCCTCTGGGTCTCGGTGAAAATCCTCCCGTTCTTCAAGGCGGCCCGGACAGGCTATGGTTCTCCTTTTCTTCTTCGAAATGTTAATATCCGCTAGCGGCTTCCGGGTCGCTGGGTTGTGTCCGTCTGGGATGCGGTCGGCCGGGTAAAATAGCACCCCCTCCTCTATATGACGAGTGATGGCCAAAGTCCGATCCTGCTTCGGATCGACTGGTATAAGAGTCCTACGGACGGCGGAAAACATGGCCCGGACGCTTTGACGAATGCCACGAGGCTTTCGTGGGGTGACTGTTCCAGCGGGCGCTTGAGGTAGCAGACCGGGTGGGGTCGTCCTGCACTCCCCTGGGCAACCTTCCTCCAGCTGGTGGTGTACGTCGGTGTTGCTTCGGTGCTGCTCCTGTGGACCGTCGATTTTGGGTTGCGGTCGCTCCTGCGGACCGTCGATGGAGGCACGGGTCGCTTCCGGGCGTTCGTTGGCAGCGAGACGAAGTACTATTGCCCGTCCTTCGGCGATGGCCCGGTACTTCTTCTGGAACTTTCGCTGCCTCTTATTGTGACCCATTCATCTGCCGCCTATCTTGTTTCCTCCAGTTGTTTATTCGCAAAATCCCACCCAGCCAATACTACTCAAAGACTTCCCGTTAGGGCGCCTAGGGTCGTATTTACTGCATGTGTTTGCGCGATTTGTAACTTGGATTTGCAGATATACTCAAATTGATACGTTAGAAGTTGCTCTTAAAAGAGCAGATTGTTTATATGATTATAGATAAAAATATCCCTTGTTTGCCTTTAGAAATCTCGGTTTATTGGAATTCTTCTCCCTAGGCAGAGAGAGAAGGCTACGAAAGTGAAAACTGCTCGCTGTGGTGGCGGAAGGCCGAGTGGCGAATGCTGCTAGAACGCGCATCTTGAAGCAGTCGCCTCCGGGGCGCGCGACAACGCTCGCCAGAACGCCCCCACTCCGCGCGATTGGAGCTTAGAGGGGATGTCGTTCCGTGCGTCTATCCCACCCTGTCGTTTTTGGGGACCCGCGCGGCAACGGTGCCATTGCACGCGCGTACCTCGTGCCTGTCGTACGTTCGCTCTTTCCTTCTTCTCTCTGCGTTACAAAAAAATCTTAACTAGGTTAATGAAATGGTTATCGGAACTACTAATTCGTAAGTATATAAAACAGAAATATATGAAAATATAAGTATATAAAATTCGTAGTCCCTAACATAATAATAATAAGGTGAATATGAATATATAAAGATATAAGTATGTAAAAATTCGTGATTTCTAACATTTATATATAAAATCTAACTTACTGGAATATAGTCCGTTATGGATTAGTGACTTACTACCGCGAGGAATAAAAATTGTAAGGTTGAGATGGAGAATCCCTGCACGTGAAAAGGACCCCTGCATAATGGAATTTCCATCTGATTGTTGGCAGTCACGTACATAGAGTCGGAACGGTTTTCAGGTGCTTACGGACAATAGAAGAGTCCGAAGCAAGCTCGTCAAGGCGAGAGTTGGGAAACTTGATTTTCTTAAAGTGAAATACCGAACCGTGGTTCTCAAATTCAGAGCTTCACAGCTCTTCCCTTTCTTACATTAGGATGTATATTAAGACTCTATCCATTCTCTTCCAGCAGGGCTTCTAACGCACGAAAAAGTGTGAGTGAGACGTGAAATAGGTGAGCATAGCATTTATTGAAATTGTGTGAACATGAAATAATGCAATTGTGATTACAATCTATTTTTACCACTTTTCTAACGCACTTTTTAGATTACCTTAAACTTATATCTGTCCATTCATTCACTTAACTAAAGGTAGTGATTATAGTTTAAGTAATATTTTACACACTGATTTTACTTGACAGGTGAAAAAGCTTTTGTCTTTCGCAAAAGAAAACAAACACTCAGTGAAGAGTGATCACTAATTGTCGGCCTGGTACTGACGGTGCCGTTGCTCCTGCCATATCTCGAATGGGATATTAGAAATCACAATTTTTTATTATTATGGCCCGTGACGCAATGGGTGATTCTGCTTAAGCAGAATCACCTTTTTCCTACTTGAATTTACTTGATAGAAATGCATAAAAAATCTCCTAGCGAGATACGACTGCTTATAATTAATTTTTGTTTTATTTAGTGGATAACTCCCCATAAAAGAAACTCAAATGGATCTATTAAGTAGTTTTATTCTCCTTTGAAGCAGTGGATTTAAATCATTTATACCTATAATCTAATACCAAGAAGCATGCTACTTCTACATCACGAGTATTCTTGCCTCTGGCGAACGCGTGTAGAAGGAAAATCAATAAAATTATATGTGTCACTAACCGGGCTGGACAAAGTGCGGACTGTACTATAATACGCGATCGCCTATAGCAAATCTAATTGTCATATACTCGCTACTTTCGCAGAGAGAGATTCTTGTGGACTATACGTCCTTTCTATCTATACTGAAATATTCGACCTAAATTAGTAATGCGCATATATATTAATAAGGAAAACCTAACAGAGTTATTCTAAGAGGACACCACAGTCTTTTCCTTAGAGCTGGAAGAAGCTAGAAGAGCATCAGAAGAAAGAACACGCTTTCTTGTCAGGAGCGGCTATTTAACAGCGCATCACTCTGGTAACCAGGTAAGTACCCACTTTAGTGCTATCAGTAAGCTCCAAGTACAATGATTTTTTACAAGGATTTGCCGCATATTATTAACCATGTCGGTAAATTCTATCGCTTCCTTATCGATTTGCGATACGCTACATTCCTCAAAAATGGAACTCCTCAATAATATTAATTTTTTATTCAAACAAATATAATAATTAATTAAATAATTTAACCAGTTTTCATTTTGTTTCGTTTTTCTTTCAAAATAATAAACTATACATCTGTCAGTGATGATAAAAGCTTTTTAAGCTTTGAGTATAAATTGGTGTGAAAAAGTGTAAAATATCATTTATGATTTGAGTTGAATAAATTACTAATTTTTCAGTATGTGTGTTTCTTTTTTATGTAGCAGGATAAACTATAAATCTGCCTGCGGCGATCAATTGCAATAGATCGAAGACGTCTTCCTACTCTTATTTTCTCTGCAGGACTTCAAATATATTTGTTTTTGTCTTCTTGAGCTTATTTAGATAATTCACGAATCGGGCCGATAAAAAAGTAAATGATTTTTACTGTAAATTATAAGCGTGAACACAAACTTCAGGCGTAAGACAATAACTATACATGTCCATATATAGTTTTGTAGTTTTAGAGTGATAAATATCTTAATCGCTAGTCAGCAAGAATAAAAAAAATAAATATTAGAAACCAGAGAAATGGCGATTAGTATGAGATTAAATTCAAAATTGAACAATAAAATAAAATTAGTTTAGCGTTTAAATTTAAAGTTGAACAACCAAATGAAAAAAGTTAACAGTTAAAATTGAAGGAAGGCCCACTGACAATCGAATTTCGTTTTTATCTGCTAACAAAAATACACATACCGAAATTGGGTCAAATGATGTATTTTTAAATTAAATTTGCTCAAATAATGAATTATTGTTAATAAAAAAACACAATATCTATGTTAAATGATAATCAGTGATAGATGTGCAATTCTTTGATTATTGAACTTGTTCAAATAATCAGCAATTTTTATTTAAAAGAACAATATCCATAGCAGAAGACCTTTTGGAAGAGATTTGCAGCTTATTTTGCTGAAGAAACGCGACTTATATGCTACAAAAATGATGGAATTATGCATTTGTTTATTAAATTTTTTAGGTAATAAATTATTCTTATTGAAAATTACAATATCTATAGTAAATTTAGACAGTCATTAAAAAATGTGTATTGTCGACTCTGATAAATAAACGAAAGTTATCTACTTAAAAATTACCAAGTGATGCATTTGTTTAGTAAATTTGTTTAAATAATACATAATTGTTGCATAATAGCACATTATTACAGTTTAGGACCATTGGCAAGATTGTAGCATTTGATTTTACTGTAAAAACGAAATAATTCTATTGGAAAATGGCCTGATTTGAAATTCTTAAAATTAATTGTTATAAGCACTTGATAAGTCATGCTTAACTTCTTCTAATTTTAATTAAACTTTATTTTACATTGGTTTTCTCAACACCTAATATTTAAAGTTCTACATTATCGCACATGAAGAAGATATAATTTTGGTTTACTAATTTGTTTACAACAATCCGAAGAAATTTTGTATGCGGGTAATAGTGCCAGACAACACGTATTTGAAGCTAGCATCACCTTTTTCTAAAATCGAATTGGAAACTATCCTATAATTAAGGACTCATTTAAGTCTTTTAATGAACTCAAGAATCAAGTTGCCAGCTCTGCAATTAAAAAAAATGGGTTGCGCGCTAACTTGACATCAAGCTAGCACCAGCGTACCTTTAACTTCAAGATAATGCATTTAATCTAAAAAGGATATCCTAATTTAATACTTCTTGAAAGATGCTACTCTTCTTTATAACAATGCTGTGTTAATAATAAATTATTTATTCTGAATAATGTTTTAGTTCGTGTTTTAAAATTTTTTTTATCGATTGCACATTTCTGTAATTCATTTTAAATATCTCACGTGTTATGATTACAACCGTACCTTCGAATTGACGAGTTTTGAAAACTTTATTCTTAAATTCTGACTTTGCTTGAAAGAAAAACGTTTGAAACCTTTGTACATACACTTTTATCTCCTAGTTTTATTTATATATTTTTTTCTCGCAAGTGCTTTCGCATTTTTTTATCACGCGGTATGGCTTTAAAGTTACGACCTAGTGATAGTTTTAGTTTTTTTTCCGAGAGCACCGATCACAAGGATTAACCGATTAAAGATTAACTTTAACCGAAAATTTTGGCTACATTGGTTGATTCTCCATTTTAAGGTCTAGATACCTCTTCTCATTTTTCTTCTCCTTGGCAGTGATGTAGTCGGACATAACCGAGAATTTGATGACGAATATAGTTCGTTCCTCGAAGTCTTGGAGAACGATGTCAGGCCTCTAGTGAGCAATGAAGATTGCTTGTCCGTAAATCGTAGTTATAGCAAATTTGGCACTTCACGTTTTAGACAATTGATTCTATCTCTCTCGGAGCGTTCGGCAAGGAAGAGAGAGATCAACACCGTTAGAGCGATAAAGACGGTAATAAAGCATTCTTAGGGCCGCATTATATCTGTAGAGATAAGTCTTTCCCGCGCCTATGTCTGAGAATTTCTTGACATAAAATGCGGTTACGCTATACTAAAGTGGAAATGACACCATCATGAAATGCTGACGGAATTTTTAACCTCTTCGTTGTTTACTTCGGCTATTACAAGTGAAGCATCTATATGAAATGATGTACTTTCCTCACTTCTGATTTTAAAATGCAGGCTTCATGCTCTTTTTTGTCAGTCATTCCGTGGTTCTTGAACATTTTTAGGAGAGGATTTCTGCCATTTCCAACTGTGTAAGCCAGGGGCGGAGAAAACATTGGGCAGTAAACGGCCGTGTACTGTTATGATTATATTAAGTTTGCAGACTAACTTTACGCGCGCTGCTATCGACAGCGGAAAAACGGGGCAAGGGAAGATTGACTTTTGAAGTAGTAAGCGTCGACAGTCGAACGCACGTATATGCGCATTTGACGCCATACGCATGTTGTCAGCAAGGGTCGCAGTGAGAAAACGAAAAATGGGATACAACCATACGGATATTGCCATACGAAAGAATTAGTGCAAAATTATGTAAATATGATTTAAAAGACATTAAAAAATGTTGCTTGTCTGTCTTTTGTCTCATATTCTTCAAATTTTGCTTTAAGTCTTTAATTTTTCTGAAATAAATTAAATCCTCAAACAAAAAATCCTCAAATAAAAATGAAACGAAAACATGAAGAGAACTATATATACATATACGTGAACTAACACATGCACATACCATCTAGTTCACAGACCACTTGTACGCGGCGCTAGCTCTGGGTATCTATTGCCGCCTACTTCTCATTGTATTGTCCGCCCCTGATATAAGCTGTACTTAGAACAATTCGATTACTCAGACATTAAAGATTCAGAAGTCTGCATCCAGCTTTACGCCGTGGCATGTATAATCGCTTAACGGACGAATTGATATGCAAGCTCTTATGCATCTGCATAATATTACATGTGGTGATATCAAGGGCTGCTAATTAAAGTATAAAGAGAGGTTGATAAGATTAACTTTGCTGTTTATCATTTACTTTGTCCTAATAAGGTTTTGTTCTTTTTAAGTTAAAAGAAATTGGTTTTTGACAAATCAGAAGTGGGACTGCACTCCGAATCTTAGTGTCCGTGATTGAAAAGGGTACTTTGTGCGTAGAAGACGCGGTAATGGTTACAAATGCCTGAGGAACAGATTGCTCGTTTTCAACTTGGACTTGTCGAGGCTATTGGTATTAAAACGAGAGCAATGGCTGACCAACAAAATGTGGAGGTGAATTCCGAGATCAAGAGATAGAAGAAAAGGAGATTGCAAGAAAAATAGGCGTATGAATAGCAGCTGACAGAAATGCGGAGTAAAATGGAGCGGCAAAGATTTGCACTGGAATGCTCCATTATCCTCTGTTTAAGATAGTCATTCGTTTCGCCAAAGTTCGTAGATGTTCTTAAACTGATGTAATATGGACTAACCATCTCCTCGGCGTAATGAGTAAGTCTCTGAGACCAATTGCCCTTTTGAAATTAGTACAAATGTTCCAGTTTTGCTCTTATTTTACTAATCTCGCCTTGAAGTCTAACCTAAAGATAGCAAACTTAAAAAACATGGCTGTACCCAACATTAAAAACATAGATGAATTTGGCTTCAGAATTTTCAAAAAAATTAGTCTTTAATTAGTTTTTGCAATCAACAATAATTTAATCACAACCCGACTTAGAAGTACTACAGATAAAATTAAAAAAGAAAACAAATGTAACTGTGTTTTTAAACATATATGGCGCATTATTCCTGAACTGCCCCAACTTTAAAAAGTCATGTCTTCCGATTGCCTTCATATCAGAGAGTTTATTTGCCTATATGATAGTAGTATACCCACCAATTTATAGACTTTTACTACCATCCCTCCTCGAACTACAGGGGGTGAAATTTGCATCCCCCGGGCAAAGCGGGCATTTTCAAATGGTCATAACTTTCTTTTTACAAACGAGAATTGAATTATCTCCGAGTGATTCCTTAATGGGTTTTCATGCTCTTTCATTCTGTGAAACCTTTTGTTTTTAATTTTTTTTAAATTGCTATTTAAAATGTTTGTTTAACATTTTTTTAAAAGAATTTTTCAACGAAAGCTTGTCTTTTTTCCGATAAAAATGTTGTTTGGCATGTTGGGACTGAAAATAATTATGTAGTTATGCGAAGATATCCGAGCGAAACCCTCATAGCTCGCTCGGACAGGTCGGCCAGTCCAGCCGATGCAAAGACCGACGTTGTTTCGTTCTAATTCGAGTCATTCAAACATACTTTTCATTTGTACAGAAACTTTCTAAAACTTAATTTCAGCGGTTCCTAATGCATCGAAATTTTTTGCATATAGTTATAAACAAATTAGAGAACAGTATCCTAAAAGTCTCCTAACAGTCTCCTAAATGGTAAAAGCAGCCAACGTGTAGTGTTTAGAATTTTTATGTGTGTGTTTTCTCTGATTTCTTGCGTTTCGTTTTTGTTTCTTAGTTGTATACATTTATAAATGGTTTATCCTTCTTTTCTGTGGTTTTGTTCATTTAGTTCAAGTTATAAGTTCGTTTTCAAGTCTCTTTGCGAATCGCTGCTTTCGAAGTAAAGTGAGATCCCCAAGGACTTTTCATGATCATCTTGGACTGACCAAGTCTTCGATGCAAAGTTTTCGCAGCAGAAGTGCAAATCCTTTTCGTAAGGAGAAACATGTAAGAGGAATTGATCTGAGGCTTCTAATGGAAAATGAACAAATAGTGTTTCATGATTTGCTGAAAGGCAGTAAAATATGTGGTGCTTGTATAAAACAATGTAGAAGTTTTAATTTACAGTCAACCAGAGTTATAGTAGAGCCTGGTATTATGTAGAGGAAGAGATAAACGAGGACACAGATTTTTGCTTGCCAATGAGAAATGAAAAAGAAGGATGCAATGATGAAAATCACTTAGCGGATCTCGGACTCCTGAATCAAATAAAAGAAAAATTAGAGCAGAAGGGCAATACATATTCAAAAATGATTTGTCTACTCACCCTTACGCCTAAGTCTTGGAATCGCAGATAAATCATTTGATAATTCGGAGCATTTGAACGTGAAGCCAGAAACGTTACTCATGAGCAAGTACAAAAGAGCCTGATTCTGTGCAATATTTCAGAATTATATACCTGATTTGTAGCCCTACATTAAAATACTTTAAAAAAATAAAAACTGCTTGAAGAGTAGAAAATATTAAATAAACGTTTTAAATGGCAATTTGTTTATAAAAATTTAAAACTTAAAAATAATAGATATCACAGGATGAAAGAGCATGAAAACCCATTAAGGAATCACTCATAGAAAATTAAATTCTCATTTATAGAAAGGAAGTTATGACTATTTGAAAATACCCGCTTTGCCCGGGGTCTATAAATTTATGTGTATACTACTATCATATAGGCAAAGAATTTCTGAAAATTTGAAGGCAATCGGAAAACATGACTTTTAAAGTTGGGGCAGTTCAGGAATAATGCCCCATATGTAAGAATTGTAAAAAAACATAAATTGTTCAAACCATCAAACAGACCTCTTCACACAAGGCATAGAGAACACGAAAGATCTATTTTAAAAAATGAAACAAACAGAGCCATAGCCAAAAATGCTCATGACTTTGCTGCACATAACTTTAACTTCGATTTAAATAACGTTAATATTTTAGAACTGAAACCTTATCTTGATCAAGGTTTACTATTAGTAATGATACATATATACAAAGAGATAACAACTCTATTAACTCCAGACCAGACATTCAAGGCTTAAGTATCATATACAATAATTTTATTGTGCAAATAAACATTACGTAATATAATTATATTTTACGCGACAATAACCCCACTTTAATTTAATATACATTCGCAGTCATTTCGTTATAATGTAACATGTGATAATGCTCTTAAAAAAATTTTTAACGTAGAATATATACATATAATACTTTTCTCTAGGACCGATTTCCTGTAAGTATACACACGCTAAAATATATACATTCTCTATTAACCGAATTCACATAACTCTGTTTATACTTCTAGACGAGACACACATTTTTTAAACTTTGTCGTTATGATGCTTCAATTTTAAAAATTTTCATTTTAATCATTTCCATTAACAAAGAATGAGGTAAGAATAATTTAATAATTTGACTGTGTTTAATGTGTCATTTAATTTTTTAACAAATTTTTTTACGATATATGAGTATGCCTTAAAAAGAACCTAGCACCGAGTTGAAACATAATATCGGCAGTATTTAAATAAAAACATCAAAAAATCGAGAAAGGCTTTCACCACAATAATATTGTACGATATGTATGTATGTTACTTCACATAATTAAATGTATGATATTAAAATTATGTTGTGATAATGCAAACCGTGCCAGATTCTTTACAGGATCCCCTGCATGTTCATTCGTCGCCAATGAAGACGTATACACGTACCGTAAGAGTTCCCTTGCCCTCTGCATGTTTCTGTATGGGTTCGTGTACAGGATCGTGTCTCAACTTCTTATGCTGAAGTTATAACGTTTCTTGTATGAGATCTAGCTATAGTTCAGGCAAAGGAACACAAGAACAGTGACGGGATCCCGTACAGGTTTTTCCAGCCGGGAGCTGAAGCAGTCACTCGCTGTGAAATTGAAAAAGTAACCTATTTAGTTTTTATTATATTCTCCATCAATAATGCACAGAATTGTATAATATTTTACAAGACGATTCAAAATAAACTTTTTATTCATGGTATCATAAAAACTCAAAATCGAAAAAAATAACGTAGAGCTGAATAGAGAAAGAACGCGAGTTGGAGCTGTATAAGACGGACTAAACCAGAACTCGCTGTAATAGAGCTATCGAAATACTCCTCTCATAAAAACCAGTGTGCGATTTCAAACTGATATTTTTATTTCTTCTTTCTTTTCTATGTTTTAGCTAGAATGCAAAAGTGCTATATATTTGTTATTTTTCTGCATTAAACATATACGAAAAGTTTTAGGCTCCAGAAGCTACGATTATGGTGTCCTAGAGCAACCAATCCCGACGCGATCGGAACGTGTCTGTCCTCCACTACGCTTCTTGTATACTAGAAGGTAAACAAGAGCGGAAAAGTTACGCAAGAGACTTCGTACAACACTGTTCTTTGGAGTCCCGTCTCTAGTTTCGGATGACCTTACGCGGGAAATGGCACAATTGGCAATAAAGATTTCACCTCCAGATACTTTTTTAGAGCTATCAATGTTTGTAGAATGTTATGAGAAAAGTGGTAACGGACCAGATGCAGTTATCCCAGAAGAACAGACTTCTGCATCCGGCTCGCGATGGAATGACCTTGACGCTTACAAACCGGACTTTTTTTGAGGTGACTAAGAAATTAAGTTTTCATACTTCCAAGGCTTCTGAGAACTACAAGGTGGAATTTTTAGACTTGGTACAGCCTGCTCAGGTTGAAAAGAAGAGCCTGATCTTACGCCCATTTTTTCATGATCTTTAGATCCTGGATGACAGTATCAGGCTTTGTAGCACTGATGGGTTCAGTGGTGGAAAATGATACATTGTAGTACATTATTAGTTTCCCTGCTCCTTTTATATATTGAAGACCTTAAACTCTTTGCCTCTTCAAAATAGAATCTTCAAATCGGTGTGACGGCGGTAAATAGGTACTTTAAAGCAATTGGCATAAGCTTTGGACTGGGAAAGTGTGCCTGCGTCATTCTATACAAGGCAAGAGTAGAAAATACATCATCGTGTGAACATCAGAATCTTCAACTTATAGGTGAAAATATCATTAAACATCTGGGTAATGGAGAAACATATGCATATCTTGAAATACCGCAAGCAGCAACCCAAAATGTACGTGTGTTAAAAACGGCCTTCGAAAAAAGGTATCGCAAAATTCTCAGAATAATTGAGATCGGAAACTGAGGGATTTCTTTTTGCCTGTCAAGACGCAATTATAAAACCCCTTAGTTTACCGTGAGCCTATAATGAATGTACCTATAGGTATTACAAACTGCCGAGTGTGTAATTAAGAGCCAGAAACCCTTGGGCATGTTTTTAGTGAATGCTCAAAGTATTTACGCTTCGGGTACATAGCGAGACACAATGCGGCTCTAAAAATTCTATATTACCATTTTCGGCATTCCTATCGTGTTGATCTAATGCCCGTCTTGAAGAGGAACTGGAGTCCGTTGTGGACAATAATCATTGTAGGGTGTACTACAATTTCTCATTTTCCACCACCCAACGCATCAGTGCTACAAAACCTGATTCTGTCATCCAGGATATAAAGACCAAGAAAATTTACGTAATTGAATTCTCCGCACCAGCCTATGGTAATATCACGGCAAAAGAGGAAGAAAAATAGGCGGAATATAAGGCTCTTCTTTTCGAGCTGAACAGGCTGTACCAAGTCTAAAAATTCAACCTTGTAGTTCACACAAGCGTCTGCCTTAGAGGTATAGAAACTTTATTTCTTAGTCACCTCAACAAAATCCCGGTTTGTAAGCGTCAAGATCATTCCATCGCGAGCCGGATGCAGAAGTCTGTTCTTCTGGGATAACTGCATCTGGTCCGTTAACACTGTTTCTCATATCATTCTACGAACATTGATAGCTCTAAAAAAGTATCTGGAGGTGAAACCTTTATTGCCAACTGTGCCATTTCCCGCATAAGGTCATCCGAAGCTAGAGACTGGACTCCAAAGAACAGTGTTGTACGAAGTGTCTTGCGTACATTTTCCGCTCTTGATTATCTTCTAGTATACAAGGAGCAGGGGTGGAGGTCATACAAGTTCCGGTCGCGACGGGATTGGTTCCTCTAAGGAATCATAATCGTAGCTATTAGAGCCTGCAACTTTTCGTATATGTGTAAGCAGAAAAATAAAAAATATATTGCACTTTTGCATTCTAGCTAAAACACAATACAGAAAGAAGAATACAGCTTCAACTCGCGTTCTTTCCCTATACAGCTCTATGTCATTTTTTTCGATTTTAAGTTTTAATGGTAGCATGAATAAATAGTTTATTTTGAATCGTCGTGCAAAATATTATACAATTCTGTGCATTATTAAACGAAAATATAATAAAAGCGAGGGATCCTGTCACTGTTCTTGTGTTCCTTTGCCAGAACTATCGCTAGTTCTTATACAAAAAACGTTATAGATTCAGCATAAGAAGTTGAGACACGATCCTGTACACGAACCCATACAGAAACATGCAGGGCGAAAGGGAACCCTTACGAAAACGTGTATGCGTCTTAAGTGGCGACGAATAAACATGTAGTGGGTCCTGCAAAGACTCTGGCACGGTTTCATCCGTGTCGAAAATTTTTTAATATCATACATTTAATTATGTGAAGTAACATAGATAAATATCATATAATATTATTGTGGTGAAAGCCTTTCCCGATTTTTTATATTTTTATTTAAATATGGCCGATATGTTTCAACTCGGATCTGGGTCCTTTTCCAGGTCCTTTTCATCGTAAAAAAATTGTTTGACAAATTAAATGACACATTAAACACAGTGAAATTAATAAATTATTATTGCCTTATTCTTTGTTAATGGAAATGATTAAAGTGTCGATTGTACATTGAACATAGTTGTTAAGTCTAAAAAAAATTTGTTTGAAAATTTTTAAAATTTGAGCATCATAACGACAAAGTTTAAAAAAATGTTTTTTTTTGTCTAGAAGTATAAACAAAGTTATGCGAATTCGGTTAATGAAGAATGTATATTTTTTAACGTATTTATACTTACAGGAAATAAGTCCTACAGCAAAGTATTATATGTATATATTCTACGCTAAACACTCAGAAAGCACAGGAGAAAATCTTTCAGGAACAGCTCCTTGATAAGAGGATGCACAGTATCTTCCACAGAACTGTGGAGAATCAGTCAATTTCGTGTGAGCTAACTTTTATTCTCGACAACTGTTTCTGTTGCATACTCGATACCTGACATAGTTCTCCTTGAGTGTGATAAGCGAACCATGTTCGTTATCGAATTTTCGGCAACAGCTGACAAAAAAATCCTAGCCAAGGAGAATGAAAAGAAAGAGACATATAGACACCTTGTAAGGGGTGTTGCGACGCTTGTACCCGGAATATTCTGTTAAATTAATCGCCCTTATCATCGGCTATCTTGGAGGTGCCAAGCTTTCACTGGTTAATAGCCTGAAAAGCATCGCTGCGTGTGAACAATATGCTAAAACACTTGCGGGGGAAATGCAGAAGACGGTTGTCCTTGGTTCGCTCAGAGTTCTCGGGGTACGTCAGAGACTTCAACCACCTATCTCACGGTCATGAGACGTGGTTATGGCTGAAATTTTACAGCGATTTCGCTGGGATAGGGTGCAATTTTTCAGATTAGCACCCGATCCCTGCAAAATCCTGCGATTGACCTTATGTCAAAATTTTAATTATATATGGGGCATTCCACAAAAGGTACCTTTGTGCACACCTTAAAATCTTTCTGAAATTTTTGTGAATTAATTGCAATCTTTTAAATCTATCCGAAATCTTTGCTCAATATTTGAAATCGTTGAATACCTTCGAAAATAATCGAAATCTTTGTGAAATCTTTTTGATATCTTTGAAAATCTTTTTAATATTTTGAAAATAATGGTTAACTTTTGTAAAATCATAAAATCATTCCAGTCTTTTTAAAATCATTTTAATCATAAGTCAATAATCAAACAATTTCACATCTATCACTGATTGTCATTTCCCATAGATATTGTAGTTTTTAACAAAAATAATTTATTATTTGAACAAATTTAATTAAAAAATACATCATTTGACCCAATTTGAGTACGTGTATTTTTTTAGCAGTAAAAACGAAATTTGATTTTCTGTGGGCCTTTCTTGAATTTTAACTGTTAACTGTGTTCATTTTGTTGTTCAACTTTAACTTAAACTCTTAGCTAAGTTTATTTCATTGAACTTTGAATTTAACCTCCTAATAATCTTCATTCCTCCGTTTAACAATGTTTATTTGTTATTATTAGATTATTAGATTATTATTAGACTAAATAACCCTTTTTTATAAAAAATTGCAGAGCCCAAAAGTTGAGACTTGCGGCTATGAAAACAAAAATATCTTCGTTTGCATTTTTTGTTGATGCTGAAAACAAAATTTTGTTAAAAGCTTTTTGAAAATATATTACTTTATAAGAATGCGCAGTTTCAAAAACTGTCGTTAAAAAAATGCAAAGCAGATGAAAACTGTGCGCTGAAAATTGATTTGTCCACTGGCACCTTTTTCGCTCCACTATGTGTAGGGTTGCCTATAATCGGATAATGACCGAACATGCGAGTACTTGGTAATATCCAAATACCCGTAAGTGCCTGTAACACTGCGTATTTCACAATTTAAATAGAATTAATAAGTATTAAAAAACCCGGGGCCTGAGTACCCGAGTACCCCTTTGAAGTATTTATATTACTAATATTTTAATATAGAGAGTGGCTACGCTGGGCATTATAAAAATGTATGCAACCCTGCATATGCTCATAAGAAGAGCATGTGCGTGTAAGACGGGTTTCCTGCTTTTTGGTAATCCCCATCGTGTTCACCCTGTATATCATAACAAAAGTTGTTTATTAAATCTACCTTACAAACTGATTGAATCTGTTGCTTTTTACAGCAACATTGGCACATGTGGGTTCTGTTGGCACCTTGGCGTCTGTTAAACAAGGACCACCTACAAATCTACCTCCGTACTTATGGAGTCACATATCGGCCATGACCGATCATATGACATCGGCTAATTTATATGCGGTAAGAATCACGAAACCAATATAAAAATAAAATATTATATATAATAATAAACATTTATTGAGTTCCTAACAAGAAGGATATGTACATAGCAGGCGGACATACAGTAAGAACCCGAAGGGCGAGGTACAGCTTATATCACTTATATCGTTTCATATCGTTTTCGAAATCATCGCAAAATTAGGGAAGAATGTAAATTGTGGTACCTTAATATTGGTGGGTTCTACGAAAAATAGGTTCCCTTTCCGTTACCGTTAAGAATTAGGGGAGCCTAAATGACATTAAAAACTGTAATACAATACACTGAAATTTGAATACGTAGGAAATGTTTGGAAAAATAATAGGTAATTTATTCCTCCTGAAAACTTAGCTTAATGAAGTTATCTTATTTCTTAACGGTAACGAAAATATAGCCTATTCTTCGTAGAGCCCATCGATATATTATAATTATTATTATTACACCATTAAGCCGTCTCCCTTTCGGGGTAGGCGTGACTCACTCGGTGAAGAGGGGAGTAGTGTGAGGAAGGGGTTATAAAATTTTTGAGATTGATCTAAAATTCTCGTGTTATTTATTTAAATAACACGTTCATTCCGCAACACTGCTCCGACCCAGGT
Organism: Druon quercuslanigerum; assembly: GCA_010014905.2. Classification (NCBI taxonomy): domain Eukaryota; kingdom Metazoa; phylum Arthropoda; class Insecta; order Hymenoptera; family Cynipidae; genus Druon; species Druon quercuslanigerum. The sequence goes on along the minus strand of JAAAKG020213900.1, from coordinate 344 downwards.
TGTGTCATGTCCCGAGCAAATAGGCGAGGGTAGTATGGAAATTTGGATGAGAGAGACCAGGGTGCTGATTATGTCAGGTTGGTAAGGCCTGACAATTTATTTTTGTAAAAAGGATGGTCAGGTGAACAATAAATTTATTATAAAAAGATAGAATGGGTAAATAGTTACATATATTAACTTACGTATACTTTCTCTTTAAGAAAAAGGCGAGAGAGAGAGAGAGTTGCGTTGTCGATTGTATCTCCGTTGTTGTTGTAAGGCAGCGATGAAACCCTACCGGATGTTTGTTTAGTGAACTCAATGCACAAGCACGATTCACGATTTTAGTGCGATACAGGGCCCTA
>JAAAKG020213889.1:0-22300 GCA_010014905.2 Druon quercuslanigerum | reverse complement strand
AATTTTCAGATTAGCACCCGATCCCGGCGAAATCCTGCGGTTGTCATTATGACAAATAGTTTAATTATATATATAATTTGTTTTACACTTGTTTGAAGACGATACCAAAAATTTTGTTTCTTTTTTCGTATTTCCAAGGTCTGAGGAGATCCTTATAGAAAATTATAATTTGAATTTTTTTGCAAAACATTTTTCAGATTTTTTTTTCATCCAGGCTCACAGTTTCTGATTTTTGAAATAAAAAATAAAAAATTTCATAATGACAAATTTTTTATTCATTAAGTTTAATCTTACGATCCTGTTAACAGCCTCACTCGCACTCTCATTATTGAGACCAAAAAGGTTCGCCTTGAGACAAGTTCACGCCTACTTGAAATCATCATGCTAAAACCATGAAAGTAGGACATTATATTATGTCTCGTCTCAGTTTGCAGATGCAGTGAGACATCGGTGTCTTGAAGACGACCTCAAGACATCATCAAGTCGAACTCAAGTCGAAGCATTTTTATTCGGGATGTTACATTACTTATAAGGCCCATAACTTTTGATTTCCCCAACGTAAAAAGGTTTTCACAGCATGTTACAGAAAGCTTTCAGCATCCACTATACAAATATATAAAGAAAAGAGTTCGATGCTCTAGACCCAAAATCGCTTTATGAGTCTTTGTGGGCTTTTATAGGTCTTTTACTCTTATCCAAGGGCTGCGTTTTCAAACTATTAAAATTTCGCAGTACAACCTTTTTTTCTCCTTTCTACTCTATTAATCATCCTGCTGACATTATTTTCGATTATTTTCGTAGGTTAGATTTTGGCGCCATACTCTCTTTACGTTGATTTACCATTTAACCTGAAGAAGTCAGATCAAAACAGTATTTCCGAAGTATAGTAAACCCGGAATTCAGGCCTCTTGGATTTAAAAATTCTAAGAATTGTTGCCACGGTGTGGCTTGCGGCACTGGGAGGGGGTGTTCGGTGCTCACTCGGGTGTGACGAAACAAAGGCTTACATCCGATGTCAGCCTCAAGCTGGGTTCGCTTCGTCCACCGTCAGCCCCAAAACCGATCCTAAATTCAGGGTTCACTGTGTATTGATTTTGAAGCAGAAAGAAATGGACTCGCCCTACCGGAAGCTTAGGTCCGACGATTTTTCCTAAGTAAAAAGTGCAAGATAAGGAAAAAGGGAGTTCGCAAAGCTTCCCTTGGGGTATGGGGTTTGTTTTTCAGATACAATAGATCGCCTTTATGAGCGAGTGGTCTTATAAACGCGGTAAATACGATTCGTGGCACGCCCTTTCAAATCCGACGATAGTTCACGTGAACGAGCGTTTCAAGAATAACTGGGTAAGTGGGCTCGGGGGGATGGTATAACCGGGAATTTGGCGCGGCTCTACACCCCATAAATTCGAGTTATTCACCCTCTCTTACTTCCTCTCCCGCTCTTTGGCATTCCTTCGATGCTTCTCCAAGGATTCTTTAATCGTGAATTGTCACCACCTCGATTTTTGCAAGAGATGCGAAATTCTATTGGTTCCGAAAGCGAAGAAAACATTTTTCTGCTCCTATAATGAAAATCCGCTTCGCTTCCGATTTAATGGCTTTATTATTCCTTCATGTTCGACAGATTTCTGAATCTATTAAATTTTCGCTCAAAGTGCTTGTAATTATAGCACGATTCAGTAAACGGCATCTGTTATTACCAAGAGGTGAGGGATATGATGAGCATACCGATAAGGACCAATTAGCCGTATATTTCGTTACGCTAACCCTGTTTTGTCGACCCCGCCGGTTATACGAAATGCATTTTGAACAGTTTTATTTTATTTGGAAAATGATATCGAATCCGCAGAGTGAATTAGAATTATCTTGTAATGAATCGAAAAAAGCATTTCTATTTCTATGTATAAACATCTCTTCCAAGTTTTATTTCATTTTGAAAATGATATCGGATCCGCAGAGTAAATTAGAATTATCTTGTGGTTAATTGAAAAAAACATTCCTATTTCTATGTATAAACATCTCTTTTAAATGACTCATGATAAAGAGAAACCGCGAAACGAAACCAAATTTAGTTTAGATATAATTTCAAAGAGATTTGATATATTATGGGATATCACTGCAAAGGTTAATTATTGATAATTTAAATACTAATTGGACATGAATTTTAATGTTCATTTTAGCACGTACTTACTCGCACATGAGTGCCATAACACAAAGGGTTTACGTTTAAATTACTGATTAATTCTAGAATATTTTTGTAAAACGTGACAGAACTGACATAATTCTCGTTATTGTTTAAGAAACTTCAAAGTAAATGTTTGTTTTAAAATCAATCGCATATTTCGTTTATAAGAATATTTTAGTTTTGTCTTTAATATGATAGCCGTTAAAAAGTGAATCCTTAAGATATTTCGAAAATTTAGATTTTATTTTTTTCTAAGTTTACTTAAATACAATTAACTTCTGGTGTAAGAAACCTTACCTTAATATATTCCTAAAATTGAATTCCTTGGAATTTTGTTGATGTGGGGACCGCGGGACCGAGAGAAAGGCGGTACTTAGTCAAGCGTGTTCTTCGCCTGAGCTGTTAACATCATAGAGATAATACTAACTCTATGCTAACTCTATGGTTAGCATACGTCAAAATCCAACAAAAATGGCAGCCTTGCCTATTCACATTTAGATTTGCCTCGGGATTCCTCCAAATATGAATTAAAGCTAGTGCAGGCCATTTCCGAACCCGTTCTTATATCGGGAGTTGAGTGTACCTCAATTTAAATTATTCAAATCATATGATTTTCAAGGTTGCGCTCACTTCCGAAAGTGATTAAATCCTTTTCGTTAAAGAATTATTTTCTTCAAAATTTAATATAAAGTGATTCTTTTTGGTAATTGTCTTATTCAAAATAGAAGTAGAAATTAGAAGTTGTATGGAGTTAAAAAAAAATCTTGCAAAAATTAGGGAAATTCTATAAGAGGTACTTTGCATAAATTTCAAGGGTAATAAATTTAACAAATTTTATTCAGTTTATATAAGATTCTTTGTTAAAAATGTTACAAGATTATTATTTTGGTATCTGAATATTAATTTTTAGAGGAAAAAATGAATTAGAGCAAAATTATAAAATATTGAAAATAAAGTTTTGCGTCTATCCTAATATATCCTTGCCACTAATTTATTTGCCTTGTAGTTTTATTTCTGAATTTTTTTAATTTCTCTTTTTGGTAGAAAAAAATCTTCTTGGGAGAAATTTAATATTTTTTCTTAAAAATGCAATTGTTTGGTTCAATACTAATCTTTTTTGGTTCAAATTCATCATCTTAGTTTAGAATTAATATTTTTCAACAAAAATTTAACTATTCCAATGGAAGATTATCAATCTTTTTTAATAGAAAATCAAACTACCTATGTATAAGTTGAACTACTTCGTTACAAATATATTTTTTCTGTTCGCGTTTATCACTTTGATATACAATTAAGCTATTTCATGAAAATCGATATTTTTAGTTAGAACTTGGTCAGTTGTGGTTCTTCTTGGTTTAAAATTTCCTTTTTTTGTTTGAAAACGAAACTGGTAAAACATTTAGTGCGTTGTAGAAAATTCTTCACTTTGTTTCAAAATTCATGTATTTTGTTTAAAAGTCATCTTTTTGGTAGAAAATTATTCTTCTTGGTTGGAAATTCGACATGTTGGTCTTTAACTTTATCTACTGATGTATAATTTTAATTCTTTAATTTTAATCTAAAGTTTTTTTATTTCGTTCATTAGAAAGTCTATGTTGAAAAAGTTACAAGATAAAAATACTGGTCTTAAAAATATTAATGGTCAAGCAAAACAAAAAATTAGTCTGGGAGAAATCTGGGAATTTTGAAAATTAAGTTACTGGGACACGCTGTAATATATTAAATTTTGTTTGACACTGTATAAATCATAAAGTTGTTATTTCTTTTATTGTAGATTTAATTTAATCAAAAAAAAAAAGCTTTAGCCGTTTCAGAATTGTTCCGATTGAAAGTCATCAATGAAGATAATTGACTATTTTATAATCATGATTACAAATGCCAAAGAAAACATAACTTGAATCTTCTATTGGGTAAGACACACAAAGGTAACTAGAATCCATTATTCAAATGCAAATAAGGCGAAACTGATAGTTAGGAATTTGTCGTGACTTCTATGATCAATTGTTTATAAGGGCTGCAGTTTGGAGTCGTGTACTTATTGGTATCGCATTTTAATGACTTGGGAAAGCGATATAGAAAGCATACATATATTATCTCTATCACATAAGTCTTTTCATGCGATGTTTGGACCAACATATGGTACCGTCACATATAGAATACTTCACATAGCCAAGCCACCCCATTTCTGGAGCGGGTGCGCGTGTCCAACTCCTCTGGTAGGACAGGATTCTCCTTTTGCAAGGCCGGAAAACGAGGTTGACGTATGCTGAATAAAGCATCGAAGGGAAAAGGAAATGGGAATCGACTCAGAGGCGACACTGATCGATCAGCTATATCTTGGCTTCACGTAAAATTGCCTTTTAGTAGAAATTCGAAGAAACCAAAAAGAAAACTCTATTCTTCCTGCTGCATTATCTCCCACATTTTAGCTTTCTTCTCTCTCACTTCCGATATTTTCGAATTCACAAAGAGAGACGAATTATTTATGAGCCTTCACAAAAAACCTACATCTGATACACCAAAAATAGAGCGTGCTGATTATTGACCACAGTATTGCCACATTTCAGCTTCGCTAAATGGGGGCATGTTTTACTCACCGACAATGCGAAAAGAGCAAAGTTGTGTAATTAAATTGTGTTTATGCATACACTCGAAATGGGTTTAGGATTTAATTAGTTTTCATCACTTTTATCCTATTTGCCCTCGAAAACTACGGGTTTTCAAACTTTTCGTATCTATTTTAATTATGGTGAAATTTATTTCAAAGATTTTTGAAATTCAGGTTACAAAAACATTTATTCTCCTGGCTTACATAGAATTTAATATTTAGAAATCTTTATTGTATTAGACTACTTAATTATAGTGAACTTGTGAGAAGACTCTTGAAAAATAATGTATTTCGTAACTCTAAAGCATTGTTATAATCCATTTTTTTATTGTTTGAGGAGCGGCTTATAGCTATCATCAAACCTGAAACATAAATAGTACCCTCTGATTGAAAGGTGCAAGTCTAGGGTGGCCTCCTGGGTGAAACTTGGAATAATAGTATTAAGAAGCCCCTGACGGTTGGAGACTGCAACCTCCTAACTGTCACCCCTGTTAGATGACCCTTTCATGGCAACGACCAGTGAACTATCTCGCCGAAGCAGTCGCTGTCAGCCGACTTGGATTGGCTTTACTCTAACTAGATCTGACTCCCTGTCTACTCGGACTTTCGCTGATGTACTCGTAAGACGATATTGTAAGGATTTATACGAGTGCATACTTTATGAAGGCGTGTATGTGAAAATAATAATCGCCTACTGACACCTGTCTCATGAAGCCTTAGTCATCTTTACACCAATTTCTTTACGCAACTTAGTCTTTAGATCCAGAAAAAAATGATATCTATATTCGATAAGAAGAAAAGCAGCTTAAATATTACCCCATTAAGTGCAAACGTGGTGCACTTTTTTTCTCATTTAACCTCATGAAATCATATATATGGATCGCAGCATTTGTGGAAAAAATTGTTATCCTACAGAATTAGGATTCTCTTATCGACACGAGATTCAAAGGATTTTAGCAATCACATTGTATCCAATTGGGCTTAAAGTTAGAATCTTTCTCTCTCCCAATCCATGATACTGGCTAGTGAGAGCATGCAATTTGCAACAAATTCATCCTTGTATAGAGCTGTTAAACAAAGGCTTCTCCATTTCTGCAAGAAACTTAGTGACGAAATAGACATTCGATGTCCCTAAATTGGAATTTAAGTTAAATTCGTGTGTGTGTCACAACTTTGAAGGTTCGAGGAGTAGGGAAAAGATGAGACAGAAAGAGCAGACGAAGATTTACGTTATCGGATGTCGTTTTTCGACTGGCATGGCTTAACTCTTGATGTAAACGTAATGGGAGTTTGTCAGGTGGGTCTGTCCCCCCCCCCTGCCCCCAACACTGTCTACCAATTCGAGTTTTCGATCTCGTTCCAAACTAGTAGTTAGCTGGTTTAAGGTGTTTCCAGATTATTGAATGAGAGAGATAGAGAAACGTCCGTCGCAGCATTCCCAATTCTGCTTTCAAAATTCATCCCTGGTAACCTCGTATACGATTATATGCAGTATCTCATATTTTCTAGTCAATTTAAATTTTATAATTTACAAAAATCTTTAGTCAGGATTTTTGAGATGTACGGTTTAAAATTCAAGCGCATAAAGTACACATGCAAACGTAAAAAATGAGAGCTTATTTATTATTTTTGATAATGATACTGGCTCTAAAACGTGCAAGTCAGATGATGCTATCGTTTCGATGATTGGACCAAGGGTGAAATGAATTTGGTTAAGTGCTAAAGTATTGCATTTATTATGAAGGAACCTTTGGTGTGGAAATTGAAGTGGAAAGGGATCAAGGTGTGCCAATTTATCAAATCAATATATAAATATATAAATCATACATTTCAGTAATGGAAGACGTAATGTAAAGAAATTTTCTATAAATAAGCTGAAAATATTCAGACTCGCATTTTCAGCAGAAATGATTTCTGCTTCAAACAGGATTTTATTCCTAATTTTGTTACCAACTTTTCAAATAATGGTTCGATATCAATCTTCTGAGGCTTCATAACTCTAGGTCACATAAACTTAAATTAATTCATTAATTACTTCCTCAGAAGAAGATTTTATGATTTCAAATTTATTATACGAATTTCAATAAAGCTGAATGGATTGAAATTACGTTTACTTAATTTTTTGGGTACGAGAAATTAAAATGAATGGTCCTTAATAGAAACTTTATTATTCCTCTTGCTTTCAGCTGCGGAAGAATTTGCAATTTGAAAAGCAAGGCCAATTTGATGACTTCATAGGTTTTGGGTGAAATTTGTGATAAAAACCAATGGTTCTGATATTTGGAAACCCTTATGAAAAAGAAATTATCATCAGAATTACCCTACAAAAGTGTTTCGATATGTAAGTCATGTTCGCCGTTGTTATGTTATGCTCGGTCGTCGTACCTGGCACGGTTGCTCACGAAACGACCTTTTACCTCTAGTAAAAGAGTTCTGAGATGAAGTTTGGCTTCGTGGTAGGGGAGTAGGTGAGGGATAGTTGGCCGCTAGGTTCCTGTTCTGCAAATGGGCCTCTGATAGTACTTGGTTAATAAAATACGTGCCTCTATTCTTCCATTTTTTCTCTCGTACCCTTTCTCTTCATGATTTTTATTCCCACATACAATTCCGCGAAATAATCTCATCGAAAGTAGAAATTCATTACTTAAAAACGTCGCCAGGCAATTTTCATAAAATTATATTACGATGGATGTACCGCCATTTTATATAAATGTTACTTGTATATTTTCGACATATAAATAATAAGATTATCTATCTAAAAAAGAGTAGCTCAGTGAAATATGTCGCGAATCTCGTTCCTATTGTTGTTGAAAACCTAATTGGCTTTTTTAATGGCTTGAAATTGCTACTAACTTTTCCATTTTCTTTACAACGTTTAATGTAATTTATAATCGTTGTGGTGCCAAAATATTTAATTGGTCTTGCTTATACAGATCTAAAATTATTTAGTTTACTAAGAGAAGAAAACTTAATACCATAGAATAAAAATGACTCATTTCCGTTAATTTTCTGATACCGGCAGATTGATCCTTCGAATTTTGAGTGTGCACTGTATATTAAGATTTTAAATTTTTCAAAAATTTGACGATATTTCGAAAGATTCCAGAAGAACTCTCCTGTTTTTTTAAACTTTTAAAAAACACAACGTTTCCAAATTATTTCGAAATATTCCAAGGGATTTTAGACCAATTTAAAAGATTGCAAAAAATATTATGACATTTAAGGGAATTGAAAAATAAAATTTTAAGTAATTTCAAATTTTTTCTAGAGACCATAAAGAATCCTCATTTTATATCATAGGCATAAGTTAGAACTTATAAGTAAAGAGCCTGCTTATTTACATATACATATTCTTGCCTTATTTAGCCCGTATGTAACAGGACTTAGTACTTAAAATATGAGGATATTGTGTAAATGACTACTAATCGGAAAAATGTGGTTTTAAACCGTACTACTACTCTAGATTTTTATTTTTAAACTGGATATGACATTTGAAAGAATATATTATTTTTAAACAGTACGTAATGTCATTGGAAAAGTGAAATAAAGTAATGAAAAGTGCAGCCGGTCGAACTTGAATGACGCAAACTAGAAAAAATAAAGATGACAAAAATAAAAATGTTTGTGTCTCGAAATTTGAATTCTGGTTCACGTACTTCAGGGGTGTAGGAGACTTATTTCGATATGGATGAATGGATTCAGGAGTTTATTCCGCGACACGGAAACAACTCCTATCTCTTCACCGCGAGCGAACAGAGCAAGTAGTAAATTTTATGGGTGATTCCATATTTTATGCAAACATGACTGTAGAATGACTATCAATCTACGTGGACGATCGATGACGACCCAGAGATCCACGTTTTTCCAGCATAAAAAGACAGGGTGAGTGATCGGAATGACTTAACGCTATTCTCATATTTTCACATACTCCTGACATCGGTTTAAGCCCTGTTTGATCCACTGTGACGTCCGAATAAAATTCATTGTGATATTCACCTATTTGCATATATTTATTGCTATTTTTACTGCAGGGCCAGCGCCACATTGTAAAAATGTATAACTAAATTTATTCTGTCGCTGGTCTGAAGAATGGATCCTTTTGATCTGGCTAAAATGTACGGAAAGTATTCTCTTTCTTTCGGATCCATAAAAAGAGGTTTCTATAAGCGAGATTTAGTTTCACTGGCAATATCTGTAGGCTAATGCCAAGTGTAAGGATCTTTGAGTCTCGAGATGGGTCAGGAAAACCAGGTTATTGCAGAATCTAATTCACATGCTTGTTGAACTGAAATTATATTTCAAATTAAGTTTTTTTTTCAAATTGAGGATCAGATTACATAATATCATTTTTCAAATAAAATTTTCTGAGGAAAAAGCAGCGCCATGGAATACGCGGCTTCCGTTAGAACTGACCATGACTACAAATGTGAAAATGTAAATAAATTTTTATAATGTTTTAATTACTTTTCATTGCTTCCTTGAACGGGGTTGCTACGGGACCTATAAAAGCCTGAATTTGAAGTTTTAAATTCATATTTTAGCTGCTATTTCTTTACTTTTTATCTAATTTCCTTGAAGGTATTAAAAGCCAAAAAGTCAACATTTCTATACATACGAGGTTTGTTAAAAACAAGGTGACTTCATTTTTGTCAAAGATTATTGATTTATTTATCAATATATATTCAGTCCCATTCAGATTAATCTTGAGCTTTATCAGCGTTGCGTTCTTCATCTCCTCAATTGTGGCAAAACGTCGTCCTTTCATGGGTCGTTTCATTTTTGGGAACAAAAAAAAGTCACATGAGACCATGTCCGGGGAAGACGGTGGTTGAGACATGATTATGGTGTTGTTTTTGGCCAAAAAATCATGAACAAGCAACGACGGTGAGCTGCATTATCGTGATAATTTAATTTTAATATATAATATGATATTTAATTCGGATACTTATAAATTTGTCATAAAAAACACTTCTATGTTTCATGTTATCCCAAAAAAAATGATGTGTCGTTAGCATGCACAGGCTGCTAATTCGAAATGAATTCTCATATAAAGGTATTTTTATATTGCGGATTTTTAAATACTATGTATATAAAAAATATTACTCTTTTAACATTTAGACTTTTAGTTGGAAATTAGTCAACTTTTTAATCATCACTTTGATTAATCTTCCGTTTATACGTCGTTTCTAATGGAATTATAATCTACATTCGCAGGTATAAGAAAAAACAAATAGATCTCTCAACAACTAAATCTGAATTAATCGTCTCGGATTGAATTCAATAAAGCATTAGGTAATAAAGACTTCTAAAAATATTTGTAACTTATACAGTAAACTTTGTCTGGAAATGTTATTCTTAAACTTGATTCAAATACGCTAATGAAAATCTATATTCTCGGTAGCCACCAAAATTTCGTCAATGAGCAAATATATTGTAGATATCAGTTCACTAACAAATAAAATAAACCTAAGTGAAATATTTTTCTCGAAGTATAGAGTTAAAAAGGGCAAAAGCTTTTTCGAGGTGCTTGTGTGCTTTAATAGTGTTCTGGTGGAGCAAAAAGAAGGAGAAATGGATCTCGTTATATGCGATCGTCTACGCAAACCGTTTGCCAAGCCAGAAACGAGCACCGACTATTTTTCTCGACGAAGGATTTCGCTGATTTTGTTTCAACAGAAAATTATGCAGTTGGCAAAACAATCTTATGCTTCAAGTTCGAATTGTTGCCGAATACGAAATCAACCATATTGTCTGGCCTCAAAAGAATAAGCTATATCTATACAGCTTTTTTATGCATTGCCAATTACTAATGCGAATACTAATATGAAGAATTACGAGAAGCCGATATCGGAGTAATCAGTTTATTACGCAGCACTAGTAATGATTTAATACGCTAATTAGCCTACTGTGGAAAATCGTAATGAAAAATTGTAATGGTATAGAAAAACGAGAAAGGAAAAGTAGAAAAAATTCATTTAGAAGAAATTATGGTCTTAGTTCACCCTCGGGTTCTCCTTAGACATAATTTATGTCATCTATATGGGGACAATCTTAATAAAACGTGACCGAGAGCTTTCGCATGAATTTCATAAGCTCCAGCTGCAATATTACCAGACTGGAACCAAAAAAGAATGACGTTACTATGCGAACTGAAATTGCAATTCTAAATCAAAAAGTAACATTGTAAAGAAAATATCGCAAAAGAAAAGACTTCTTTTTAATTGCTCCTGAAACTTTTTACACAAAATTAAATGCTTTTTTGCAAGCTGGAAGACATCCTGTTACGGACATTGCGCGAAACTTACATCTTTGATGGTTTGCTAATTTTTTTAGTTGAAATTCTTTAATCTCAAAAGAATATTTTTCAATTTGAAAGTGGAGAATACAATTCTTACAAAATAGAAAGTTAAGTTCAGAAACGAACATTGCAAAATGCAAATATAGATTTATTTGGAATTAATATATGTCTTTAAAAGGAAAAATAAATTTGATTGACTTGAAAAAATGACGAGACGTTTTTACTGTAACGCTACCAATTTAGAGAAATAAAATTTGCTTTGTTTCGAATGAGCAGCGTGTTGAAGTACGTAAATGTGCTAGAAGGTTCTTGTTTATTTTTCTAGTAACTGTTTTGAATAGTATTTTGTCAAATGGGAAAAACTTGTCTTTTTCCACAAGTTTCTTGATCTTTTCATCTGTTTTTCTGTTGCAAAATCAGCACAACTTTTATAATAAGCAGCTCTCTTTCATAAAAGACATTCTTTACCAGAATTACTTGAGAAAGTGATTAATAGGAGATTCATTGAATCTGTAAATACTGAACTACTTATGTTCTCTTGTGTATACGTATATTATTTAAATTTTCTTTTTATAGCTTTTTCTTCAAAGTTTCTTCCCATCTATATTATTATTTATAAATATTTTAAAAGTTATTTAATATTCAAAACTTTTTATTACTTCTCATGCAATAGAATTCATGATGAATAAATGGTTTTAAATTCCTTTTTGTATTGAAAATTGTATCTCGTGTCTATTTTTATTGAAAATTCTTTTATTTCTTACAGATGATTTTACTGTGGGGTGTAAAATGATCAATAAGAATAAACATGTCTATATTCAATCGAAGGAAAAAAAGAAGATTATGTTCTGTATAAAGTGCTTCCTAGACTTTTGCTCTCTATCAGAGATATTGGAAGTCGAAGTCTCCGAGGGTATGCCAGCAGTTGAGATTTCTGGGTCAGAGGTGGACCTTCCTTGTTTTATTTTCCATTGTCTTTGACTTATAGAACTGCTTGAAACATCGTAAATAAAATGAACTCGACCAACATTGGGAACGATAAACGTGAAAACCAAATCGGCATATTGAAACTATAGGAGGACATAACTTTAGAATAAAAAATTCAGTGACCCATTTCTTACTGAAACAAATTGAGAGAGTAAATAATCACGAGTTACTATTTTAAAAATAATGAATTTGGTAGAATCTTTTCGTTCGATCTCTTGTTCAACTTCTATACCCAAATTCTGAAACAAATTTATCTATAATTAAAAACTCTACTAAACCAATTTTTGCTCTTAAAAATGTTCATGCTATTTCGCGGTCTACCTCAAGAATCGAAGACAAACCATCTAATTCTCAAAGGATCTTATGTTAGACTGAGTTTTCTTCCTCTGGGAATGTCCTCGAAGGCAGCAATGTTTTTTCTCCTCTTTACTCGTCTCGAGAACAGTTAACGATATCCAAACAACTCTCGCCTCTAGAGTCCTTCGCTTCAGATTCAAAAGCTCAGTGCAAGTTTTGCTCACAATCTCAAGAACAACAGTTTTTTCAACTATATAAAAATAGTTATAAAATCAAAAACAAAAATTTACAGTTCGATTTTCTGTAATTATGAGGCATTAGATAAACGAATCTATGATGAAAAGTCAAGCTGGGCTGTGGGGAAAAGAGATTTAGATAGCGTTGATTCGCAAATTGACACTTGAGATTGGAAGAGATAGAAGTTGGGAGATAGAAGTAGAGGGTAATCCCTATGGTTTCTGCTGTCCTATAAATCCGCCTACACCTTTTTCTGCTCTTGTTATTTGCTGCTTCGTTCTGCCTCTCTTCGACCATCACCCCTTTCCCACCCTCTGGACGACATCGTCTTTCTCAGCAGCATGCTCTCTAAATCTCAAACCAGCTGTGCTTTACGACGCAGATATACATATATGTGCTTTCATACAATATGAAAGCGGTTCTTTTCTTTACGTGATTTGATCATATTCTTTCTTATTCACGTTGTAGTGGATTGTAAGTCAAATGTAATAACTTTAAGACAGAATTTTAAAAAGCTCTTCCTAACTTCACTACAACATATTTTCATCAAAAGCAGAACATCGCTTGTCACTTATGTATTGTAATATTTTCAGTTATGCGAGAGATATTCCAGATATTCGCAAATTGCAAAAAAAATGTTTTCTCAAATAATTACTCATTTGAAAAATGAAAACAATTTCGATTCTTAAGAACTTCTATAAAGAATAAAAAGTTTAAGGCAACTGAAGTTTCTATTGTGTTTCAGGAAAAAATAGATTTGGATGCTTAACTAAGCATTTTAAAAAATTCTCTTTAGTCTTTAATGTGGTAAATGGAATAAGCCATCGTGCGATTCAAATATATTCTCACTTTTTTCTGACAAATGGCTTGAGAAAGTGACGAAAATTCGCTAAATTTATTTCATTTTTTCAGATAGAAGACGCCATGCTTATGTTCGACAAGCAGACCAACAGGCACAGAGGTAAGTTATCAATTTATCAAAAATTTATTTGAAGGCATGAGAATGACAACTGAACAAAGGCCTATTTTTCAAAACTCTGTTTTTAACAATTTCATTTTTTTTACTTATCGATGCATATGAGGAATATGTAAAAATAAGGAAAAAATGTTTTTACCACCCTGAAACATTGTAAATAATGGCTACATGTTTCTATAATTTTGAGTAAATTTGTCATCGCTTGTATAGAAATAATTTTATCTTTGGCCCTTATCTAGTTGACACTTTAATAAATTCTTCAATGCCAGTGCAAACATTTTATTTTATACATAGAAAAGTTTATATATTACATATCAAGTCCAGAAAAAGCTCTTATCATATTTTTGTTATTAAAAAAAAAAAACTTTTTTTAAATTTAGGAAATGGCAAATTGGTTAAAGGCCATTTTCTTCTTCACCCCTTCCACATATTGCTATATAATTTTATCAAAATTTGATATTCAAAAATCTATCGTCATTTTTATGTCTTTTCTTTTTAATTTATCTTCAATCAATTATAAATAAATATATAAATGAATATTCAAGATCAAGGAATAAAATCTCGATAATTTAAATTTACTTAAATGGACTATTAAGTGAGATTCTTTAGGCTTTAATTGTAGCGAGCAAACATTAGCAAAAGAAAAATCTAACGAAAAGTGTGAAAACCGATATTTAAATAAGCTTCTTTTTGTTTTGCTGATAAATATTCGTGAGGCTCTGAAAAGTTTCTCGGAAAGGAAAAATAGGAAAAACAAAAAATCTATAGAGTCACTTTCCGCTCTTTGTGGGGTGATTGTTTCATCTGGCGCTTACGCTCGTGATTTATATTTAAATTTGCACAGTTGGGGCGATTCCACAGGGATGAAAAATTTTCACCACGGAAAACGTGAATTAACGGACGTAACTTTGGCTTCGTGCAAATCCGCCGAGAATATAAACGAGACTATTCTATTTAACAAGTAAATTAATAATACAGACATTTCAATGGCAGATAGCAGGCAGGGTAATTAACAGGGTGGATGAAACTGAAATTAGTAATTGGTGTAATTCGTGTTGCCAGCACAGTGCATCCTATAAGTATTCATTACATAATGCACAACTCTTTTAACACTGAAATCGTTACTGAAGTATACTCGTCTACATATAAACTTAGCCTCCTAAAGAAATATACTCTAAATTTTGTTTTCATCAGACCAGGAGATATGAAGTGTTCTTTATTCGATTAATTTATGCGCAGGATGGTTTATATAATTTTCACAACAAATATTTATTCTCATTCATGCTCAACATTACTCATTGTTTGACTCAAATTATAAGATGGAGAAAAAGTCCAATTGATACGTGTAACGAGTTTTATAGAGTAAATTTAAGCGCCTTTGAGAAATAAATATTTTAGGGCATAATAGTTCATTTAAATACAGTCACTGTCACTGTTTACCTTAGATTATATACAAAACTCGTAACTTCCTTTCTGTTTAGAGTTTAATTTCAGTGAACTATTCTTCATATTATTCTGCAAAAGATTCTTTGCCATATTCTATTTCTGACATTTTTATTAATGAAATGTCTCATCCTCTCGAAATTCGCGATGAGCTAGCAAATATTTTTCAAAGGTTTTGCTACTCGTCCCGAATTTTCTGAACGACTTGTCCATCCCATTTTCTAAATCCCCCAGTTTGTCGTGATGACTAGATGCAGCGTTTTATCAAATATTATTCAGGAATTATATTTAATTCGAAAATGAATCACTGCATATAGCTGTTAGTATAATTATGAAATAATTATTAAAATCTATAAAAGCGTTAAGATAAAATTATACAGCATAATTTAAGAAGGGAAGTGAACTAGTTTTATTTATAATAAAATAAAAATTATGACTTTTTCCCAGATAAAATAAAAATTTGGAAGGTTAGGTTTTTTTTAAATTCATAACTATTACTAATAGGCTGTGTTTGTGTATTTCACAAATCTAATTAGAAATTGAGTGTTTTTGAGATTTGTTATACATATCGAACATCGAGAGAAGCGTTGGAACCCTAAAAATAAATTAAAAGTTTTTCAATTATAGAAAAAATATTATATTTCGAGGTGAAAGGAACAATCGACTTTTTTACTTTGCAAGGAACAGTCGTTCTTTTGAAAATAAATGTCGGATTCGACAGGTGTGTCACGAAAAACGAGAGAACCTTTTCAACAATCTGTAAATATCTCAGAATCCGCAGTTTGACATATTCTCTTATCAGCTTAACTCTTTGCTTGTAGAGAATGATGTTCTGCATAACAATGGATACGTGCTGGTATTTCTCAGTAGCAGACGAAATGACTAGTGCAGTAGGTTGCCTACCTACACGTCTAAGATTTGTAGGGAGAAAGGTCGTTGTGGGTACTCGCACAGAATCTCAAAAACCAAACTTTCATTCAAAATCGACTTTCTTCTTATAAATTAGTTCAAATATTAAAGTTTTATCTACTTGTCAAAAACAATACCTTTTCAGTATGTTCATCTAAGCTACTTCTCAACGAAAAGAAGTCGAAGTAATAAATAATAGTAAAATATTGAATAATAAAAACCAAGAATGTATTCCTTTTGGATTCACCTGTTTTGATTACTCAACAGATCATAGCACATGTGAAGGAGTTGAGAGATCGTGAACTCATTGAATGAAAAATGTCGACTTTCTTCTTGAGTAAAATATACAAAGTTCTTAGTTTCCAAGAGCCCAGGATCCATCAACGATGGTACTTGAATGGAGCCAATAATCGCTAGTGATCGAGATGCCCCTCCTCAATAATCTTTTCTTTCCAGTTTTTTCCTTTTCCACAATTTTTGTCTCTACTTCTTCGACATTCGGTGATAGATTCTAGCATCGCGTTATGAAAAATATGGGCAAATGACGTATATGAAAACGGGCTTTTATGAATGGGGTTCTTTCTTCGTCGTTAGGTTCGGGCATGAAGTTGTCGGGGTGAAGAATGTGTCAGCTCTGTGCATGAGACTTTTTTACTTGTGTGTAAAAAGAGAAAAAAAGAGAAGGAATGAGAGAAAATGATATAGAAAATAAGAGGGAGAGAGATCGCTGGCTCTTTCAAAGCCACGCGTAATCTCTCTCGCGGTGACATCCAATACCGTCCCTATCCAACGGTTCTCCAACCTCGAACTCTTCACTTTCATGGACTCTGCTAGATATCCTGATACGGCACCCTATCTCATTCAACTTAATTCTAGAGAGATCATTTTTAAATCCACGCGTTGCTGGGATTGATAGTATTCGTTGAAGTTGTAAATTCTAGCGAATTTTATTCAATTTGTTAATGTTCTTGCGAGTCTGATAAACTAATAAGGAATTTATTTTCAGATTTTTCTATGCTTCGCTGGAAACCTTTATTACTACCTCATAAAATAATAGACGATTCAAATTTAACCTGCAGGTGGTAACGAGCACTAAATAAATCGAGGAAAAATATCTCTCGTTATAAGAGATACCAACTCAAGATTATGGTATAGGCCTATCTTAAACCTGCCCTAAATCTGTCTTTATTGGTCCCCAGAAGGTTAGGGTCCTTTTTCCCTTAGCAGTGGAAACACCCATTTTAGTTAACTAGTCTGTTGATATTAGAGAAGAGAGAGAGAGAGAGAGAGAGAGAGAGAGAGAGAGAGAGTAGTGTCCATTCCAATACTCTAAAATTGATGTTGGTACAGGCTAAAGGGTACATATGAGAAAAAGACTAAACCTTGTTTGAAACTAGCCTGGAAACGGTTATAAATCGCTATTTCTTTTCATGTTCGTTCGATTGTCTGTTATGTTACGTTTTTTTCTTAATAACAGTTAAAAATAAGAAAAGTAAGTTATAGTTAGTTGGGACAGAAGTGCGTAGACCAGGTGATTGTAACGAGTGTGATGTTTGCGACAGATAAAGTTACACGTCAAAGGATACTCCGAAATAGTGACAGAAGTGTCCAGCCTACGTCGCCTTGAGACTGAAGTAAAGGCTGCTTCGACAGTTGGCACCCTCGACTTTATGATTTCAAAGTGAGCAAGCGGTGAATAAAAAAGTAGCTTTACGCATTACATAGAAGAGCGTAAAATGTAAATTTATATGGTTGTGGGGGGGGGGGGGGGCAATAATTTTTTCCTTAAGATGACTATATGCTGGAAGCTTCTCTTATGTTCAATTTTTGTGTACTGTGTAAATCTGAATCAGCGATAAGTCTACCGCTAATTCAAATCAGCGTATATAAGCTGGCAAATCAGTAAAATGTGGCTATTAATCCGTGAAAGTTCACTGATCGGCAGCTAAATTTCGCTGGTTTAGCAGCGTATATACGCTAATTTGGATTAGCGGTATAATTATCGCTTATTGAGATTTAGAGAGTAGATTATAAAATAAGACAATCAGAGTATTCCTGAAGTTTAAGAACCCTTTTCCGGAGGGTTTTTGAGGCATCCCTCTGTAGTTTAATCATGGTATGAAAATAACTATGATTTATTATATCCTTTTTAATTAGTGTCGAAAAATGTTGAAATTGCAATACTCTTTTTTCATTAAATCGAAGTCACTCGGAGATTCTAGTTATCCATGTTATCTTCGCGTCTCACTCGAAAAGGTGCAATCAGGTTTTTATCACCTGATGCCTAATAATAATCTGAACTACGAGCAATACAAACATTCAGGTGAGACAAGTTTTTATCTAAAAACCTTTATGATACGCTTGGTCGATATTCTAGACGATTTCGAGTCTCGATGGATCGTAGGGGGGCTATGATTTCCACGTGGATTGGTAGCTGCAACTGGAGTAAAGCGACGTTCCAGCACAAGGAAAATATAGCTCGCAGAACGATTATCTAAGCTTGGCTAGCCAAAGGATTTTCCCTTCCTTGGTTCCTTGTGCGCGAAGCAAGCGAGAGGAAGGAATTACGGAACTGAGGTAAGGTTCGTATCTCGCGTACATACACCTACACCCACCTTTGCATGTGTGCAGTTATAAATTGCTGCTACTCTCAACGTAGTTTCTACAAGCGTATGAATTGAACACACCTTACCTGGCTTCGTCAATACTAAACTCGCCAACCAAGATGTTAACTTGAGAATAAGAAGAGAACTGTTTGCTTGGCAAACGCGTCAAAGATAAGTTTAAATTCCATCAGTTATTGGATCGCGTTCGAAGCTTTAACGCTGGATTGCTCCATATTTGGTCTTTCAAGACCGATTACACGCTTAGCAGTCTTCTCCATGGTCGAATCCTTAAAATTTCGTGTGGCTCAGTTTAATAATTCTTTGAAATTCAGTTGTACTACCATCACACATGATTTTCCATCAGAGAGAAGAGTCTTCCTCTCATTCAGCTATGTGGAAAATAATGGAAAATAATTAAAATAAAATTGTAGATAACTTGGATGGTTTAGGTTCTTGATAGTTAGGATTTGTGAAACTAACTAGTACTTCACCCTGCAAAGGTCGGGGAGAATTTCAAAGACTTGAAACTTCCGGGTGAAACGACAGTTTGACGTAATTCGGTGAGTATCAGGTGGAAACTCGCTCCCTCACCTCAGAGTTGAACTCATACAACAAATTCGTACAGTGCGCGGTAAACCACCTGGCTCTTATGAGTTTGTCGCCATTGTAACACGAATAGTTCCAACGACTTCGAACTGTTCGGGATAGTTTTGACGGTGCTTGGACGACTGCTGTCGACTGCAAGTTGCACCATTTGCTTGGAAGAACGGGCTTTGCTTTAAACATTCAGAATCCAAGAATGTCAGCCGACTAAGATTCAAAGAAATTGCTGGAAATTTCGTTAATATCCTTTCTCTTATTATACGCAACTACCACTTTCGTTTTTTAGTCAAAATTATTATCAAATACTATAAATAAGTCATAGCATGTCACACCTTCTTCCTTTAAATTAAGAGAATATGTGTCGCATAATGCAAATATTCGTAAAATATTGTAAAATTTATGAACATTTCTAGGTAAATTTGGATTTAATATAATTCTTATTGTTAATTGATACATCAAAATTAATGGATTATGTTACTTCCTACGTAACTAGAAGCATCGAAGCACCTTGAGATCCTGGAACACCCATCCTGTTGAATATCGATAATGGTAAGTGCAGTCGCTCAGAACCTGTTATCGCAGAGAAAAAGGAAAATGGCACGATACTAGTGTATTCGGAACTATTTTGCTCCCAGATCCATCGGCATCCAAGAGGGCCTCACGCGTACGAACATGTACGACGTAGCTTCAGCCATTAATGAATATTTATTGTCCCCTAACTCAAACTTAACGAGACCCTCAACTTCTCCTGCTATTCCTGCTAACTCTTTCTCTTTCCAACACCTGCCATCCGCCTACAACTTTATACTCAGCCTTCTCTCCTCTTTGTTTGACTTGCTTCTAGTGGTCTTAAATTGTTAAACAGATTTAATTTACCTGCTTCGTGGGCTTTTTAGACCTTATTTGCATCAAACCCCAGACACTGGATTTTCTACAATTATTTACTATTTGATAATATGGATGAAAATCAATTAATAAATAAAAAGGTTGAAATAACATTTTTAAAGCACTTCACAGAAAATATAATATTTAACGAGTTTTATAGAGTGCTGTGGAACCGTGGATACGTTTTTATGTACAGAATATTCTGGTATAAACTTTATGTTTACAGACGAAGAAGAAAAATAATTCAGAATCAAAAATCAATTTAAAATCCACAAACTAGAAATATAAAAACTAGAGCAGTTTTTTATCGCTCAAGGTAAAGTAGTATGCATTCTGCATAGTAACTGAGTCAACACTTATTCTCGTTCCTCTAGCATGCCTTCCTTTAAAGTTTAAATGCGTTACGCCCGAAATACATGCATCTAGAACAACCACGCCTCAAGTGCCCAGGAAGGAGTTTGCGAGAAGAAACATGAAAGTCATGGACGAGAAACGCGGGAGAGAGCCACTTAAGTTTAAATTTTAAATTTATCTCTAGCTTCAGATTTTCCTGATTTAAATAAGAGAATAAAGCTATATATTAGTCAGAAGCATTAATCAGTAATGGCAAGTCTCCCCAACCACGATTATCAGTTCAGAACTTTATCGAACACACATTTGAAAAAATTACTCGAATCCCAAATATAAAAGAAATTTCTTTGTACTCGAAAACTGATGGAATTTTAGGCTGATTGAAACATATTTTTCTGAATTTTCTTGGCTGTCTGACATGTGTATTTTTAGACCAAATATGAAATTATTCTTAAATACATACTTAATAAAATTGAAAATTATTTTTAAAGTGATCATCAGAAGTCATTCCTTTACGAGGAGTGATTTTAAGGATTAAAATATTTAAAATCTAACTAGAATATCACTCAGTTTGAAGTAGTCATGCTTTTCTATTTTATTGAGTGTTCAAGTGGCGAGACATTCTTCTCTAACGTGCCACAAGATCCAGAAAACAGGTCGCCACAGACAGAAGTTCACAGATCCTCAAAATTGCAGTTGAGCTCGGTAGCAATTCAATTTCTCTTGAGACTGACTGAGTGAGAAGATCACAGAGAGAAACTGAAGAAAACGCGACGTATCAGTGGAGAAAGTAAAACGAAAAATGTGTGCTGAAGATGAGGTAGTTATTGGAAACAGTGGACGTCGTTTTATTTAAATATTGCCAAAAATTTCTGTTTGTCACATAAAAAATGGAAAACAGCGCGAGAAATACGTATTGTACGCCCACAAGGCGGGTCGAAATTGGAGCATGTCGATTTTCTCTTCTGAGATTTTTATATAATGGAATGGAAAGAACAATTTTTCACATTCTTTTGTCGCTTTACAAGCGTTTATATTTTCTTTAAAAGAAAATAACTTCCCAATTAGATTTATTAGAGAATTTAACAAAAATAATTTCAAGCAAGAGGAATGACCAAACCTCCCAGGATTTAAATGGTCAAAAACTTGATACCAACTACAGTTGCTACTAAGGTATAGTTCCAAGCGCAACTATATACACAAATTTAACAACAAAAGTTAATAAATTTAAAAAAAGTTCATCTGTTGCAGTATCAGCGCAAAGGAAAAATTCATTTAGTTGGAAAAATTGATAAATTTAGGTGAGCTTGATGATGTGTAACTTACTATTTGTAAGTAGCAAGACTTGCACTTCAGAGAGGGTTTATTGGAAGGGGTTATGCGGATCGGAATCCCGTTAGGAAGCATATTCGAAGAATTTCTGGGAAACTCGAAAAACACGTCCACGATCTTTTACGTAACATTCTCTGCCCGAAACCATCCATCGTTCACAACTTTCAGGCGCACCTACGGAAGCTCGAAGTGTTCCGAAACTTATAGCGACGCGTGAACCCCTCCTTTACTCCATCAGGCCAAATACTGCCTTGCAGCAGATACTTTGACACAAAGTGACTAAAAGCGATAGATCTTAAGATATTTTTTTTCTTTTTTGAGAAAATACATACGTCTAGAGGTAGGATCAAAATACTAATAAGAGTTATTAGAGTCCTTCTAGGATGAATCTGAACAAAAAGCTATAAATAAAAATTTTTATTACTTTAGGTGTGGAAGTTACTACGTAGGCCTGAAGCGAGGGGTTTAAATTCGACATTATAAATACAGAAGCCGCTATTTTTCCTCATTTGAACCGCCGCATCGTAGAACGGGATATAAAATATTTTTCGAGGAGCGGGAGGGCCCCTGGTCGCTTTTTGGAACA
>JAAAKG020213878.1:0-22303 GCA_010014905.2 Druon quercuslanigerum | reverse complement strand
TTTGATTAAATTGCCTGTTTTTGACGAACCAAGAGCAACGACATTTTTCATCTACATCGAGAATTTAAAAGAAAATACACTGTCATCACATGTGGGATTCTTGCATTTTTTGAACCAATTAACGCCAAACCGGATTCGACCAAAAGCCTTGATCATTTCATTGTGTGAAAAAAACCATTGCATCTATGAAAAACGTCTTCAACGAATGTGGTCTGAACGCTATCTGGATGTAACGGTTTTGCAACTCATCAAGGAAACTAACGAAATAGGACATTTCCTGAATAGTCAACAACTGAAAGCAGTGGTTCATATATTCAACCCCTTCACTGGTGTTTATGAAAAGCTCAAATATTCTCGTGAAATACAATGGTTTTCCGATAAATTGAAGAACATGTATGGCTACAATTTGACAGGAGGATTTGTTGATGTTCCTCCTTACAGCAATGGAAAGTATGATCAAAAAGGACTTCTGGTTTATTACAGTGGTGCGGATCTTCTGACATTCAAGGCTTTAGCAAAGGTGCTGAATTTTTCTGCATCTGTAGTATCATCAGTGAATGCGACAATAGGTATTATTAACAAGGAAAACAAATCTGCAAGTGGTATGTTTGGCAAGTGCGCGATCAATGAAGTCAGTATCTTCATCACTACACTTTTACCACTTATATCATCGACGGAAAGACTTCTAGAATGTACAAGAATGTTAGATTGGGAGTCTCTTTACGCTATTGTGCCTATTTTCTCCCGTAAGGAAGAAGTAGTACCTGAAAGTACATTTTATTCCACTCTATCGGTACTTTTGATCATTTCAATAGTGATTTACGTGTCGGCACATCTTCTGGAATTCGATGCTAATCAGTGGAACATTTGCAACATCTTGAAAGTTTTATTAGGAATGCCAACAACCCGAGAACCGACATCATCTGCCTCAAGAATTGTGTACGTCTCAGTGATCGTTGTGTCTTTCGCTTACGCGTCTAGTTTCTTCGGAGCACTTACATCTACAAATTTAAAGATCACTACCCAAATGGAATTGAACACCTTTCAAGATCTGGACAATTCTGGTTTAATACCCATGGTACATCCAAATATATTTGAGGCGATTTTCGATCAGGCTGAATATTCTTTAGCGAATCTGCGAATGAAGAGCTTGAAAGATGAGAACGCTCACTTCCATTGTAGAAAATTGGTAAATAAATATAAGAACGTCTCATGCGTTGCACTTGGATCAAGGGCAGTAGAAATGGAAGAATTTTTTAGAGATGTATCTGGTTACTCCCATTTAAAGGTTGTGAAGCAACCATTCTTGAGTTCCCACACAGTTATGTTTTTAGAAAAAGGATCGCCCTATGTGGAGCGTATGAACCAAGTTATAATGAGAATCATTGAATCAGGATTGCGACAGAAGTGGACTGGACATTATTCCCGTGATCTTCTCCATACTGGTGGAACCTTGGAAAATCATCAGGACCTAAAACTTAAAACCTTTGGAAGTGTTAAGAATCTTCGACATCGTCTTGTCTTTATCGCGATTCATGGATATCTTTTATCGATCGTTGTCTTCATAGGAGAAATTTTATTTAGAAAACTGCAACTGCTTGCTGCAATCTACCTGACAATACGAGCGGTAAACATACACTAGAGACCAATTTGATCTAGGGTGTGGGCCTTATTTCAATGTTTAAATTATGGCCATAATTGATATTATCCAACGATGGCGGAGATCTATCGTCTTTGTTGTTTCCTATTCATAACAAGAAATGTAGACAAACAGATTTGGAGAAAAGCTTTTTTATATGCAATAGCTGCATCAGATGCACAATATGTTAGTACAGATAATACTTATTTGCCTAGAGTTTAAATATAGCAAGATTACAGTATATGCAAGGGCAAGTTCTTCTTCCGAAATAACGAAATTTTCTCTTTTTACTTCTGGGAAAATTTACTTTCAAAATATAAGGAAGGACCTCATAAAAACAACTTCTTCCAGACTAATAATTTCTTTATGAATTTAAGGATAACGTTTTGCAAACTAGCTGGTTTTTCTCGTCAGATCTTTACAGAAATATTTTGTAATTATAACAAAATATGGCATTGAAATCAAAATGAAGAAAAAGAAATAAGAGGCATACCTTATATAATAAATTTTCTTTTGTTTAAACAAATTTGATCAATGTAATCAAATATAGAGAATCGAGATCACATGTTGTTGTTAAAAATTATTTTATAATTTCATTAGTTATATTTGATGTGTAAGTTCAATAAATTTAAAAATCATGTTAAATTTTGTAAAAAGAAGTTTTGATTATGACGCTGAAAAATATTAAAATAGGTGAGGCTCGGGAAAAATGCTGAATTATTTGAAATAAGCAATCAATATAAAATTTAAATTAGAAATAATAAAATAGTTTATCTGCTAATTAGTGTTGGAAAAATTATAACTATTGATTTTTCTGTGATAAATATCAAAATGTTGTAAATAAAAGAAAGTTCATATAAACACCAACACTCAACTGCACAATACGTAAATATAAAGAAGAGAATACCCTATTTCATCAAATTTAAGTCACTTCGGTGTTAAAAAACCAAATTTCACAAAATGTAAAAAGAGTTTTAAATAAGACTAATAGAACAGTTTTCAGAGCAGATACAAAATTAGATTAAATTGTAAAGCTAGGAAAAGCTAGATTCGATGTTTTGGATCGATGTAATGTTGTATACAGAATAACTTGTTGCTGTGGAAAATCAAATATTGGTCAAACGAAACGTCCGCTATGAATTAAAGTAAAAGAAGACAAAAACAACATTAGACTACATGAAAAATATCATAAGGCAATAAGCCAACATTTAACGAAAAAACACCGAAGTGACTGTACTGTACTAAGCGAGACGTGGGCATACATATGGTTTGGGCATGTGAAAAAATTAAAAAAGAGCGACCTATGAAACAAGTATATTCACGTGAAGTAAATGGTAGCGTACCCAACGCCAGACAGAGGGAAAAATTGTAATGTGTAAAGAAGACCGTAAATCGAAAAGATATAAGGAGCTATTGAAACACAACAGCTTGTATGAGAAAATGTGTGGAATACAGAAAGCTAAAGTTGGACGTCATGAGAGAAAAGTGTGGTGACAAATAGTTTATAAGAAATGCGAGACAAATAATGTAAGACGAGTGAGAAACGCCGTAAGCAAAAGGCCCTGGACGCTAACTGGACCGCCTAAGAGCTTTACTTGGTGGATGTATTAGAGTTTGATGATCACTATCTGAGCACTAGTAACCCTTCATATTTTTATGTGATCTATGGCACACGATAATTTTGTATATATCTTCGGCTGGGGTGATTGCTAGAGAGATTATTTAGCGAACTGCCTCGGAGCTTTGTTATGAAATAAACGTGTTTCTCAAATAAGCAACATGCAAATTCTAGAATAATCTAAAAAGCTATACCCTCACCTTATAACTGCTTGTCGACTTCCCTGGCTCACTTTCCTTGTTTAAAAAACTTGATCCCCGACAGTATAACGAGACGAAAACCAAGTAAGTCACGCCTAATCCGAAAGAAATTTGCTTCAATGTTATGATAATAATAAAAAGTTTCGGTTTCCAGCTTAAGCTGTGGGTCCCGCCATCGTGCACTTGGCTGTAGGTAGTCCATGGATGATGGAGTAAGAGATAAGGCTTTGCCCAATATAAAAATTGCCCTTATCTTCTCAAATGTCCCTGCAGTCTATTAAGCGGAAATCCAATATTTAACAATTCAATAATAAAAAAAGTCACCACATACCAAATTTTAGGTACGTCGAATAATTATTTGGCGCATGCGCGAAGTTGAATCTACTATAGACAAATTACTTTTATACGAGATCATTGGGATCGTATTTTTAGGAAATTTCCGATAAAAATAAATTAAAAATTTCAAACTCAAAATTTGACCAAAATTTTTCAAAATAAATAAAATAATTATTGTTTGACTTTGGATCATTTTTCTTTTTGTATAGATAGGTTTTAAATAAACCTTAACCTCGTGTAACAGAATAAACTTGGAATGGAGGAATCCTCGCAGCGCCACGCACGCTACCATAAAGAGCTAGAGAGTGAACCTCATGAAGTGTAATAACCGAATTTCGTTCAAATTAGGAAAAAATTTACTTAGTGAG
The DNA here is from genome assembly GCA_010014905.2 of Druon quercuslanigerum. NCBI lineage: Eukaryota > Metazoa > Arthropoda > Insecta > Hymenoptera > Cynipidae > Druon > Druon quercuslanigerum. Next base: position 18,142 of record JAAAKG020213878.1, on the reverse strand, counting down.
CTTCTCAATTGTACTAAAAAAAAAAGTTTATATTTTTATGTTTAAAACTTCCCGCGAATTTTCGAAACTTCATATGTTAGCTGATTGTTCTTGAAGCCGACATTTTAAAGGTAAGTGAATATGGTTTAAATAATTTCAGTTATATTACATTCAGATCTAGTATCTCTGATGAGAATATAACTGATGTTGTTTTATTATGGCTCCAGAAAGTAATTTTAAACATAAATGTGTAAATCGTTTTCAGGCGCAAAATCATGTAAAATCAAATGCACTAAGACCTGCATCTTCTGTTAAAAGAAAGAAGTGTTTTAAGAAAAGGTTCTTCTTTCTTTTAACGTTAGAAATAAGTAAATATCCGAACGATTGAAACAGGATTGAGACAGAAATGAACTTGACGTAATTCACCTGACCTTACCTGTATTATTATTATCTGGAAAAATGAATAATATGTAAAATTTTAACGCTTGTTAGTGCCAGGAATCATCGTGGAAGTATTGTCTTCATCGCAATTCAATGATTTAACCAACAATGCACGAAGCAAACATTTTAAAAAGTTCGTGTTATATAAATTTTGTTAATCTAACGCGAGATCCTTTTACATTTGCGAGACTACAGCCTTACGTTTTAAAATATAATAATTACAAGTATTGAGCAGTCCTCTTTGTAACCACTCTTTCAGAAAAAACAGGTCTACTTAAAAATGGTTTTAATGTCAGAAGAGATAGCGTGCAGCGTTAAAATTCTAAACAAATAACAAGTTATTGATACATGTTCTAGCGTACCCAGAGAAAATCAAAAACAATAAAAATATATATATATATACATATATAAGAGTCTGGAGCCTGTGACTGCGTAATCATAAAAAATCAAAACAAAAAATATAAATTCTGGAGCCTGTGACAGCGTAACCAAAACAGAGATCACCTGCAAACAATGTATGGATCCTATAGCAGCGTGCCCAGAAGTAGAAACAAAATAAAAACTTCTGGAGCCTGTTACAGCGCACCCAAAGAAAAACGGGAATTTTAAAAGTCTTCGAACCTTTACAGCGAACCCAAGAGAGATCAAAAGGATGCAGGAGACTGAAAAGCGTACCGTGAGGAACCGAAATATCTGGAGACTGTGTCCGCGTACTCAGATTAGGGATAGAAAAAGTATCGATAAATATCGCAACGTCACGGTATCGAGAAATATCGATACATTTTTCTCACAAAGATATTTATCGATATTTTTCTTGTCTGCTGCGGCAACACCGATGTGTATATTTTTGCAAGTGTCAACTCCAGAAAGAACCTGAAAGTTCACTGAGCGGGACTTGATGCATGCGCAACTATTGCGCAGTTGATTCATTTTCAACTTTCAGTTATTCAGTATTGACTGCGTATTTACTGAGTTTGTACTGTGTAACTTACTCACGTTGTCGTTTCGTTTCATTTTCGTTCTGGGGACTTATGAAGAACTCGAATGTGTGTTTGTATAAAACAGTGCAGTACTCCAAGTTTTACAATAAGCAATATTTTTAGTGCCTTAGAAAATACAAACAACTAAATCTGCAATCGCCTTTTAAGTATACTTGTATTTTAAGTAAATTTGATTTATTTTCATACTATTGTTTGTATTGTTTTTCATTGCAAAAATAAACATTCAGTAAACTACTTGTAAACTAAACTGTTTGTATCTCTCATTTTATTTTAAATCAAATTTGTTAAGCTGCGAATTCGGTTCAGTTGAGGAAGGGGAAAGTTATCAATAAATATCGGTAATATCGATATCTTTTCCGAAAATATCGATATGTATCGATACATTAGTTGACCGATTTTCCCATCCCTCACTCAGGGGTCGTACCCAAATGCCGTTGACACTTTGAAGGGAGGGGGGGTCGATCAAAATCTACGGAAAGTAACGCTAGGGTATATCGAAAGTTTACACGTGTCAACGCAAGGGGACCGGGGGGTAGAAATATCTAAAAAAATGTCAACGGCATTTGGGTACGACCCCTCAGCTTCGAAAACTACTAAACTTTATGATTCCTACCTATACCCCTCCAATCACGATTTATTTCTGGAAAGAGGATATCGCGCTTCCTGGTGGTCACTCGCCGGAACTACCTTTGTCGCTTATCGCCTTCCGGATGGCTACATCCGTGTCGAACTTGTCCCAAGTACTCAGACAGACTAATCTCAGGCGTTTATTAGAATGACCGTTTCACATTCACCATAGAGTAATATGAGATCTACCCATCTCTCTTTAACAGATAAGGCTGTTCCTATTAAAATACGAAATATGAACCAACAAAATTGGTTTAAAGTCTGTGCAATATTTTCTTAAAATAATACGCTTTCAGCCCGTTAGGTCAAAAAGTTTGTTGTGATAGGTAGCCTATATTTTATTGCATTGCTAAAACAGCGTTACAGAACTAGTGTGGCCCTATCCATTTTTCCCGACGAGTGTCCGATTATAAATAGGGAAATCTATCCAGGGCCCTACTAAACCCCGTTTGGAATTTCTACATGGGTAAGGGCAAAAATCAGAATGTTAAATAATAGAGCAAAATCATGAAAGCGTGTACCATACACAGTTAATAATTTAAAGTGGTATTTGGTAATACAAAAATCTAAATATTTTACGTTATATCCATCTTAGGCAATATAGCTAAATCTTAAGTGAAATAAAATCCCGTCAGTTCTTGCGCTTTGGAAAACCAATGGAAATTTGTTGAACAATTACTACCGAAATAATGTTTGCAAAAACTTTAAACATACTATACTAATTCAATAGTATCCTGATAAATTTTTAAATATAAATAATTATAATTTATAAACAAAATAGTTTATTTTTCACCTTAAAGTTAAATCAAGATTGATAATGAAAGTCATTAACATAATTTTAGTGTTGCTAATGTACAAAAATTCAAGACTTCAACATTCTATACTTTTTTATCTGTAACTTCGCTCGTTGATTTAAAATTAAGGTATCAGATTATTAAAAAAAAAATTCTAGCAAAGAGTGTATGTTTTTACTCAACTTTTTCACTTTCAAGACAAAATGATGCATGTTTTACACAAAACAGTTGAATAATCAAATAAAAAATATGAAATTTTTTCTAAAACAGTTTATTTTATACCAAAAATGATGAATTATTAATAAAATACAAGAACTCTCAACACAAAAGTTGAATTTTCAACTAAACTAGATTAATTTTCAACAACAAAATTAAGTTTTAACAAAATAGTTCAATTTTAACAAAAATATGAATTCTTATTGAAAAAAGAACCATTTTCAATCAAAAATGTAACAGGTAAATTTTCAATTACCAAAGTAATGTTTCAATAAAAAAAAGGATTTTTCAAGAAAACAATTGTACTTCCAAATAAAGAGAAGAATTTTTAACAAATATTCTGAATCGTCTACCAAAATTGCATTTTTCAGAAAGTAGTTCAACGTTGAAACCCAGATGTTAAATTTTTAACTAAAAAGATGAATTTCGATACAAAACTATTAATTTTATACCTAAAATAACAAATTTTTTAAAAAATTCAAGAATTCTCAAATAAAAAGTTAAAGTTTCAACTAAAAGCATAAATCTTTAAACAAAAAGATTAGTAACCTGTAACCTGTAACCTGTAATAGTTCAAGCCACAGGAATTTAAATCATGGACATAAAGAATAAATATTAATGATGGCATTATCAAATAAAAATAAACTGATACAGATTGTGAGTTCGTATATAGTAATTTTTGGCTAAAAAAATCATTATAAAAATTTATCTAAAAAACTATTTTTAAATTTACCCGCCACGTCGAGTGCGACATTTGAACGACCGTAAAATAATTTTTCATTATATTCAAGTAATCTTTGTGTCCTTATTTGAAAACCTTCTTTCTGAAAATAAAGGGAGAGGTGCCTAAATTATTAGGTAATGCGATCATACTCCCAATGGTAATTGATTACGAAAATATAATTGCGTAAATATTGAATTATTGTCATTTTTTAACTAGAGACATATTTAAAAAAAAGAGATGAAAATTTACTTTCCGTCATTTTAGAAAATTATGCATCTAGCGTTACAGAAAAGCGACAATTAAAAACGTTTAAGGCTCTAAAATGCAAACCCTAATGGTAACTGATTTTATACATCGACATGAAATCTTTTTCAGCAAAGCAAAGTTAAAGCTACAATTATTTACGCTCTACTTTTTTTCATGAAAATAGAAAGATCAATAGCTAACCTTGACTTCTGCCACGTGTAATTTTACAAATAAAAGTTGCAGAAGTTCCGTGTCACCCGCTCACCTCAGACGCATTAAAAAAACTCAATTAATGTTATAAAACCGTATAAATTCATTAAAATTTAAAAATGTATATGAATTCCCTAAAAATTTGTTTAACCTTCATAATTCTGTTCTCTAATTTTAACAAAGAAGGTGAAAGTTCCTACGCGAAATATGTGAAGAGGTTTGTAAAGTACGTTAAGAATGACTCACAGAAACATCAAGTTGGTTTACTCTTAAATAAAAGTAGCTCTGATTCAGATACGAATAATCTGGTCCATCTCATTGTGTCTGAACTTCCCACGCTCATAATTAATATCAATCAGTCCGAAGTACAACAAAATTTAGTTAAATTGTCAGTTTTCGACGAACCGAGAGCGACGACATTGTTTGTATACATTGAGAATTTGAACGAAAATGCATCCGTATCAGGTGTGGGGCTCCTACAGTTTTTGAACCAACTGATGCCAGTCAGGATTCGACCGAAGTGCTTGATCATCTCACTTTGTAAAAAAGACATTTGCATCTATGAAAGACTACTTCAACAAATGTGGTCTGAACACTATCTGGATGTAACGATTTTGCAACTCGCTAAGGAAACAATTGAAAAAAGACCTTTCCAGAATAGTCAAGAAGTAAAAGCAGTGGTTCATAAATTCAACCCCTTCACTGGTGATTATGAAAACCTGAAATATTCCCGGCAAATACAATGGTTTCCCGATAAACTGCAGAATATGTATGGCTATAATTTGAAAGCAGGAATCGTTAATTATCCTCCTTATAGCAGTGCAAACTATAACCAAAAAGGACTTCTGGTTGATTACAGTGGTGCCGATATTCAGACATTCAATGCTTTATGCAAGGGACTGAATTGTTCTGCATCTATAGTTTCATCAGCGGATGCGAAAGTAGGTGTTACTAACTACAAAAACAAATATGCAAGTGGTATGATTGGAAAGTGCACCAAGAATGAAATTAATATCTTCATTACTACACTTTTATCAATGTATCCATCGAAGTATTTAATGACAGAACAAACAAGAATGTTAGATTTGGAGTCTCTTTATGCTATTGTGCCAATTTTCTCTGGTAGAGAAGAAGTAGTATCTAAAAGTACATCTTATTACACTCTATTGGTACTTTTGATAATTTCAGTAGTGATTTACGTCTCATCACATTTTGTAGAATTTGATGCTCATCAGTGGGACATTTTTAACATCTTGCAATTTTTATTAGGAATGCCTGCATCCCGAGAACCGACATCTGCTGCCTCAAAAATTTTTTACGTCTCAGTAATAGTTGTGTCCTTCGTTTACGCATCTAGTTTTTTCGGAGGACTTACATCTACAAATTTGAAGATCACTACCCAAATGGAATTGAACACCTTTGAAGATTTGGACAATTCTGGTTTAGGACTTATCGTACATCCAAATATATTTGATGTGATTTTCGATCAGGCTGAATATTCTTTATCGAATCTGCGAATTAAGAGCTCGAAAGCAGAAAAGGATCACATGACCTGTGGAATATTTGCAATCAAATATAAGAACATTTCCTGCGTTGTACCTGGATCAAGGGCAGTAGCAATGGCAGAAGTTTTTATAGATGACTCTGGCCATTCCTATTTAAAGGTTATGAAGCAACCATTCTTGCGTTCCCACAATGTTATGTTTTTAGAAAAAGGATCACCCTATGTAGATCGTATAAATCAAGTATTAATAAGAATGATTCAATCAGGATTACGACAGAAATGGACTGGACATTATTCCCATGATCTTTCCCAGACTGGTGGTAACATGGACAACCATCAAGATCTAGAATTTAAAACAATTGGAAGTGTCAGAAACCTTCGACAACGTCTTATCTTCATCGCGATTCACGGATATCTGTTATCGATCGTAGTCTTCATAGGAGAAATTTTATTTAGAAAGCTGCAACTGCTTGCAGCAATCTACCTTGCAATAAGGGTGGTAAACATTCACTAGAGACATCATCGACAAAATTAATTCGGTGATTGTGAATTCTCTTTTTTTAAAGTTCCTTCAGCTTTAAAGAGCAAATTATTATCACGTCTATCGTGCCTCGCACTCGATTTTATCCAAAATGTGAACTTTTCGACAATGTGCTCAACACTATTACATAAAATGTATATTATATTTATTTGTGTATCACGAACTGGTACTGCTTATTCAGATATTGTAAAATAATGACAAAAGTTTATTTTTCATGATCACTTTAATATTTTTACCTTATTTTGTATTAAATTTTATTCTAAGCAACCCTAAGAAATGTACTTAGTATTTAAATAAATGTCTGTTATTGCTACTTATAATATGCATGAGTATTAAATCATACTTATTTTAATTATCTTGTTTTTATAGTTTAAACAAATTGTTATTATTGAAACTTATATCGTTTTTCATAAAATGACTTTGTTTACTTTAAATCTTATTTTTTACTATTTAAACCAAAAATGCGTATTCTAACTTGTGTCTTTTTGCAAAATAGATCATTTTTATTTTTAATATATTTTTATAACAAGAGCTTATTATAACACTAGAAGATATTTTTTAGTTAAACAGGTTGTGTATTCTTATTTTATTCGTCTGTTGCGTCGCTTTTCCAAAAATTTAATTTTTAATTTTATTTAGCATAATTTTTTAAAAATCTGCTTATTCTATCTTAAAGTTTTTACTAAAAAATTTGAAGATCGTTTTTGGTTGAACAATTTTTGCCATTTTTTTCCGTATCTCGTGTCGTTTATAAAAAAAAATGAATTTTAGATTTTACTTTTTATGGTTTAAACAAAAACTATGCGTCCTCGAAAAAATTATGGATGACAAATTTGTAGCTCCTTTTTGGAAGAGCAACATGCTGCTTGACTTCAAATTTTATTTTGTTTCTTTCGATAAATTGTTTGAGTTTACAAGTAATACGATTAACCGTACATAAAAAGTATAAATTTTGGAAAAAATGCTACACAATTTTGAAAATGCTCTCACTTTTTGAAATTACGTCTAAAACAGCTGAATGACGAACACGTGCTATATTGTCACACCCTTGTAAAGTACGCCGAAGGGCAATTCAATCGAGTAATTCTTTCAAATGTTGTCAGGTGTTAATACAAGAACGATTCAGCACGGATTATCGAAGAAAATATAGTTTGTAATTCCAAATGGCATGCTTTTTTACACGATCTTCTTGCCATTGTATTCACAAGTAGAAGTATAACAAACGAAGATAAAATTACAATATATAACTCTGTATGTTAGCAGGACCTGGACTTACCAATAAAAGAATAATAGTTAAATTAACGCGATTGGCATGCAATTACTGCTTAATGTATACGGAAAACGCTAAGGGACAAAGTCAGTAATGAGAGGATTTTCAAAGAATCGGGTGTAGGGGAAACACTGTTTGGCGAGGGTAACATGAACTTGTTAAGGTTGTTTGGGCCTGTTGAGAGAATAAACTAAGAACGAGGCGACGGCCGAATCAAGTATATTAAGGTAAAGTAAATATTGGCGTACCCAAAGGAATAATGAATTTGTAAATATCTTTGCCTGGGGTGGTTGCTAAAGCTATTAATCAGCGACCTAGGTCAGAGCACTGTATTGGAGTGTTTTTTAAACGCATCGCAAGAGATTTCAAATATCGTATTAAATTACCTTATAATCTCGTCATCTCATCAGTCACTTGACTTAGTCCGTGGCTATGATGAAAAACTGTGTTCACCCAAGTAAAATTTGAACAAAAAAATATAATGTACTTTATGTTATGAATACCGAAGGTGTTCTCCCCACCGAAGGTGTTCTCGCGTTGGTATCGCGGTAGGGCTTGAGTTTTCCTCTCATGAATTTTAAGGCTATGTTGGCGGTCGCAGTGCTATTGACAAGATTTTCCATGCCAGACAGGTAGAAAACGAAGAGAAAAGGGACTAAGAAGAACACCAAAACCAATATATAATCATGAAGAGTATTTTAAAGATTTTGCAACGCTTTTCGCTTCCCGAGGATTATCGGGGCGCCCCTGGAGCCGCCGCTGGGAACCACAGCATGCGGGACGGTGGTGATGGTCAGCTGCGAGATGGTCAGGTAGATCTCACTAATCAAACTGCTGGCCAGCAAGAACATCTGCAAGAAACGGTATGCATTGGAACATCAACCGTGCCTGCTGAGGATGCTTTGACTAGCGTAAACTTTTTGCAGCCAACCACCTCGACGGAAATTGCGAGGGAAGGCATCAAGTGGGATACCACAATGAAAGTGGAATTAGTGCGTCTCTATTACGAAAGAGTGAAGTTTGAAACAAAAATATAAAAAAGATAATACTAATCAAATGGATATGAGGCTCTTCTTCAGTAAGAAGCAGAGCAACATCCTCCAGCGAAAATACCATCCGTCCCAGCAAGACGATCTTTGCAAATAGCCGATAATGCCAAAATGAGAACTAGAAATCGGATTTGATCCTCGAAGATTTTAATCTCTCGACTCTGAACGCTGTAGTTTGCGAGAAGGCGGTATTTCTGCTTTGCAACAATAGAATTATTGATACTTGAGTACACCTAAGTAGGATTCGCAAGTGCATTTCAGAGCTGCAGGTTAAATTTAAAAAAGCGAGACGGCATGCATCCAATATTCAGTGCGTGATTAGCTACATAAAATCAAATAAGAAATTCACTTCAAAAGTTAGGGCAATTACTCACTTGCTCGAAACTTAAGACAAGCAAATCACACACTAAACAAGTAAAAACTTATAACCACCAAACAACACTGCACGCAAAGATAAGAGTTTTTTCAACAGCCAAAGAGCACCTTGAACGGCGGGTAAACAGGATTGAGGAGAATTCCACCATTTCTACTCCTCATTCCAGTCAGTTTAATAAAGCGTCATGCGCCGTAAAAACTCCGTCTAGTCGAGAAGAGATTTAAGTATTTTAGGAGAAAGTATATGGAGATCGTTATCGGCTAAATGAAGACGTTAATGTGAAATTAGGTGAAGCGGGGAGGGAGGGGGAGTCCCCTTCGCTTATATATAATACTATTTCTGATGAGAATGTAAAAAGATTACATTTTTGGCAAAAGAGTTGAATTTTCAATCAAACGTATGCATTTTTAACAAATTAGTTTAATTTTCAAACTAATGTAAGTATTTTAATTAAGCTTAATTCAATTTTGAAACGTTGAAATGAACAAAATACTGTTTTCCAGTTCTATTATAATAACCTATTAATCTCAATGTTCAAATTCGAGGAAATATTTACCATTGTTTTTAATTTACAAAGCCATCAATAAAATATCTTATTATAAAATATCGGATTATAAAATATCGTATAATCCCTGCTTAGTTTATCAAAATACTTTTTCTGGTCTTCGATTAATTTTCCGAAATCTTAACAGAACTATGGTTTTCCTTTTTCTTTAAAGAGTCTTTCATCGATTATTATATTGAGTTGTTCCTGCAAGCTTCGACGTCTGTTTTGTGAAGTTATTTTAGGGATGCTACCAGAGTCAGAAGTACTTACACTAACCTCTTCATTTTTATCTTGTGTGTAATTTTTAACAAATTTAAAGTTTTGTTAACGTTAAGGCGTTTAATTGGAAGGCTAGATGTGCGACTAATGATTTCTTTTTAATTTAAAATTTCAATAACATTGTTTTCTGTCTCCCGGTTCGTGTGCCAATGAAAGAGTTCGTGTTATCTATATTTTGTTTTACCTAGTCCTAGATCCCAGCGAAATAATTTTTGACATACAAAGAAGAAGAAAAATTCTACAAAAAAATATTAAACCAATTAAATACTCATTAATTCAAAATCAATTTTTATAAGGACTCTTTATCATTAATTATCAAAGTGGTTAAATTCCGAAGATCAATAACAATTTATTTCAACTTGATCCAAATTTTTAATATACATTTGTATTCAGAATGGTTTTACGAAAGCTTAGATAGCGTGTACCATTTAAATGCTCAAAAAATAAGCTTCTGGAGCCTTTTCAAGAGTACCCAGAAAAAATCAATAACAAAAAAAAATTTTAAAAGTCTGGAGTCGGTGCCAGCGTACTCGAAATGAAGGAATGAAAATAAAAAAATAAAAAGTCTCGCACCTGAGACAGCGTACCAAAGAGAGATCAAGAGGATTCAGGAGCCTGAACAGCGTACTCTGAGAAAGCAGCATTCCTGGAGCCTCAGTCAACGTACCCAGATTCAAAAACTGCGAACCTTTATCCTTTCAGATCGCGGGACCAGGCGGCTACTTCGAGGGATCATCCGGATGTGGACTTTGGTTTGTCTCAGTCCACGTCATTACAGTTGATTGCAAGAGAATGAATCTTAGCTTCTTGGTATTCACATCCGGCAACTGCCCTTGACACCTATCACCTTCCGGATGGCTGCATCCATCTCGGACTTTTAAAACATCCTTGTGTAGTCTAATCACATTCAGTATTAAACAATATTTGAACGACCCATTCCATTTTAACAGACTGAGCTATTCCTCTTAGAATACGAAAAATGAACCTGCAAAATTGGTTTAAAGTTCGTGCAATATTTGTTCACTTCATGCGCCTTTAGTGTGGCAGGTCAAAAGGTTTGTTGCTGTAGGTATATTCTATTGTATGATACAGCACAATAAACATTTGTATATTTAAGAAAAACCTTGCTAGCTGAGAATAGATAAATAGTCTAGATCCCCAACCTCATGCTGTGTATAGAACACGTATATTAATAGGACATTATAATGACAAGATGAAGATAAAATCTTTGCGTATCCAGACTTTCAAGCATTAAAAATATTATACTTTTCTTGGTCACTAGTAGTTGAAAAGAAAAATTAGTTCGTTGAATATGCTAAAAAATTCCACAGATAAATGTATTTTCTTCTGATCAACATTTATTCTCAGTAAATATTTAAAACTATAAATATATTCGGTACATGAACATTCTTTACGTATATAAAATAAATGCTATAAGAAATTCAATTTATAATAAAATTAGTTATTAGTAAAACAGTCAACAGTATTATCAAATTTTTCTTGCATAGAAGTTGGGAATTGGTTTTGTTGGGAATTACCATTCGCGCTTAAATTAAAAACTGTTCCGAGTTTCTCTTGTTATGCGCACTGGATCTCAGTATTTTCACATTTACAAGAGTTTCATTTTTCATCACAAAAATGGAGAACAGACTAAAGGATGCTAAAGATGCTTAACAAAAAACGAGCACGGTTTTTTCAGATAATTGCACGTTCAGACTTCTTGAGAATGGAACTAATGATCGAAATGGTCCGCCGAAATTTATTGCCTTACAATTCCCTGCCAAACAACTTTTAGAATTTTCGCTGCACAATTAAATTATGTTACATTTTGCCAGACGCGGAGATGCCTAAAGTGAAAAAATACAAAGAAAACTATATCAAGACAAATAATGTATAATCCTAACTGCCGAACCCGCAATTCATCAGCACCACCAAAGGTATAAGTAGAACGATTTGGCATTTTTGGTAAAAATTGTGGTCTGCGTAACTGAGAGACAGAGGAATTTTAATTTGGGAATCGAGAGCAACCCTCTCGATTCTAATTTTTTTTAATTGATAATATAAATTATACAAAATTCCTTGTTTTCTGCTCTTAAGCATCATAGTGTTAATGCTATCGAGTCTGGACTTAAATTATTCGAATACTCTGTTGTACTCTTGCGAAACCTCCTCCCTTAGGAATAAACTAAATAGTTTAATTATGTTTATAAATCTCTTAACCTCTGAACCCTAGCACCAAATTCAGGGTTTAAATAGGGTTCGGCCGTGTAAGTGACTTGATACTAATCGATTTTCTTCAACTAGCGATAACACAATTTATTATCCCTATCTTGTAAGCGAATAATAATACAAGAATTAATATAGTGATATACCCTATGTATTTTAGAGAGTCATAAGCCTTATCAATCCAGTTTTTCTTAGATTCTCGGTGTATAATTACGTTCAATTGTTTGTCGAAGTCCGGAAGTCTAATTCCCAACGTATGCAGTTCATCAGGTTCAATATGTTTTTCTTTTATGAGTTCCAATGGAAAATTTTCTGAGTTAACTTTATTCAGAGTTTCATTAATTGTAAATTCGGTCTTTGTAGTTAGAAACTCATCCACTTCGATTTAATCGTCACGTTTAGTTGTTGCTTTTAGGAACACGTTATTAGTAGTTGCAGTACAGTCGTTCGCCTAATGTATTATAAAATTCCCTTTTATCTGAATTTTTTGTGAATAATCGTTCTAGCATAAAATGTACAACGTTTCTTGCTCTTTGGCTATTCTTATCCAATCTTGATTACTTCTTAATTATCATTAATATGCCCGTAATCGAATCCTAACACTACTTTCCAATATTGATGATAAAGTTTTAAGTTGCCCAATCTTCCCAGGTAGGCTACTTGCTTTTCTCGAGTTGTAGGATACAATACTTATCCGCTATCTTTACTATCATCGGTATCACTTGAAACAGAAGGATCACCAGCGCCACTTCGGTCTTCATTCTGAAAAAGGGTTTAATATGTTTTCTGTGATAACTTTTCTTTCCCAATCCTTCCTCAACTTCATGTAAGGTAAAGTGAGATTCGTTAGTAAATAGAAAAGGACCTTTACAAAAAGGATCTAACGAGGTTTATTTAAAATTTCTGACTAAAACTAAATTGTTTATCTTTATAACATCCAAATCATCAAGATCTGGTATTTGTGAATTTTGTTTGACTTCAAGATTTCCCTTAGCATCTTGTAGTTTGTTTTTGCGTGTAGGTTTTCTTGTTTGTGGAAGTGAATTAATTATTTCTAATACTAAAAGTGTGTCGTATAATGTGTTTGGTGTATCGAAGTGCCTAATCATCTCTTTGATGATTGAATGTGATCTCTCGTTCTTCCCATTACTTTGCGGGTGGTACACTGCCGTGAAGCTTTTCTCGCCAGAGTAGTATCCTCCTAACAGTCCTTCTTGTGCTTCTTTTATTATATCACTTATATTTGTTACCTTTTATTGCTGGAATACTTAAATAGTTATTTTGATTTCTACCCAGTTATCGTCAATCAGTTTTAATAATTATAAGTCTTTTATTCTAGAGTCAGTTATAAATTGAACTCAGTCTACGTCTTTTAGTAACAATTGTAGTGTATAATAGATTTGATGCTTTCACGATGATTCATTATGATAAAGTAGATATTTCGGGTTTCAATCGTGTACAAAACTACGAAACGTCGGCAAAATTCGTAGTTTTGTACACGATTGAAACCCGAAATATCTACTTTATCATAATTGTAGTGTATGTCTTTTTATAGTTTCAGTTTCAGTTGGTGGAAGATAAAGGACGCCTTCAATGTCTGGCGGTGCCTCTGTATATAATAATTAATAGTTAGAGTACTCTTTGCGCGTTTTGTAAATTGTAGTTTGGTTTTTTTCAAATTCAGTTTCTTTATTAAAAATGTTAATTACATCCAGAAATTCAATAATGTTTGTGGATCTGATTTTCCTCTTAGAATTAATTTCCAATTCAAATCTTCATTCTTTAAGGTTTCGAGGAGTGTTTGGATTTCTTTAAGGGATGGTTTATCTATAGTACTAACGTAACCCTTTTTGTGATACTTTCTTCCTAATGCTATCTTTAATTATTTAATAGGATTTTATGATTCTTTTGAATTTACTTCCATTAATTCACTGGATTCTCCTAATTCGTTCATTCTTTTTTGTACCATGTTTACATTTGGTATTAATAAAAATTCGTGATCATTTGTATTTTTTTCTATGATTTATAAATAATTTGATATTCGAAAGACATTGTGTTTATTTGTTCGCATGCAATGTTAATCGTTGGTATTCACGAGAGCGCGTCAGCTTTTGTATTATTTATCCCTTTTTTAGAAAAGATTTCATACTCAAATTCTAACAATTTAAGTCTCTCAAATAATCGACTCGTCGGATCTTTCACATTCATTAACTATACTATCGGTTTATTATCAGTCACGATCTTAAATGTACGTCCATACAAGTATTGTCGGTAATGTATCAAAGCCCGTACTATTGCGCGAACTTCTTTTTCTGCAGTCGTATAATTTTCTTCAGCTTTATTCAAACTACGTGAAGAAAAGGATAGAGGTAAATCTTTGCCTAGTTCGCCCTCCGATAAGGCTGCGCCTAAAGCATAATTAGAGGCGTATGTGGTTAATATAAAATCTTTATTCCAGTCGGGATACTGGAGGATTGGTTCGAACATTATAGCGTTTCTTAATTTTTCAAAAGCATCTATTTTTTTCTTGTTTAAATTCAAATTTAACTCCTCTTAATAGGTTTGTTAAAGGTTTAGCGAGTTTGGAGAAATCTTTCATAAATTGGCGGTAGTACCCTACGAATCCTAAAAACTGCCTTATCTACTGAGGGTTTCTTCGTTTTGAATAAGCCTTTAGTTTTTCTATCATATCTGGATTAGGTTTTATACCATGATCTGCAATAACATGTCCTAAATATTCTTACTGAGTTTTAAGTTACTCGAATTTGTCTGACTGAAGCTTAAGTCCTACTTTGCGCGAACGTTTGAATAATTTGATTAAGTTTTCGTTATGTTCTTTTTAATTTGTCCTGCAGACTATTATGTCATCCATATAGACAAAACATCAATTCCCTACCAGGCCTTTTAGGCCATTGTTCGTCATTCGTTGGAAAATAGGAGAGGCATTCTTTGAACCAAATGGCATTCGATTGTATTCGAATTTGCCATCAGGTGTGAGAAATTCCGTTTTCTCTTCATATTCCTCTGACATCCCAATTCGATGAAAACCACTTGCCAAATCGAAAGTAGAAAAATACTTTGAGTTTCCTAATTGATTAATTATTTCATCAATATTAGGCAACGGATAATTGTCTGATATCATTTTGTCATTTAGCTTCCAAAAGTCTATAACGAGTCGTCATTCAGCTTTTCCGGATGCGTCGCGCTTTTTGGGAACTTCCCATAATGTCTATTATAAGGAGAATTTTCGTCAAGTATTATTCCTATTTCTAACGTATTTTTTATTTGCGACCTAATTTCCTCCTGTAGTATTGTTGGAAACCTATACTGTTTCTCGTGAAAAGGTATGTTGTCAGTTGTTCGGTTAGAATTTGTTGTTAGTTAAGTAAGGGTTTTCAGACAATATATAAATGTCATGGAAGGATTGTATTATCTCCCATTAATCATTCTTTTTCTCTTTGACATGTGAGATTCTAGTATTCTGTCTCAGTAAATGTAATCTTTCATTATTAATTCGGACATACAGCTCGTAAATAAAATTTACAGAAGCTTCATCAAACTCTTTTTCATCAATAGGATAAAAACTAAAAATTTTCTTTTTCAAATAGTATGGTACCAAGAGTTGGCCATTTTCTTTAAATGAAGTGATCATACTGATTCCGTTAGTGAAATTTACGAAAGCTATATCTTTCTTAATTTTTTCTTGAAATCTTTTAAGTAAAAAGGTCTTCGGACCTAGAAAGATTTTTTCTTTAATGTTGTCATAGATGAATCCATGTCTGTCTAAAAAGTCCATCCCTAGAATACCATCTGCTCGGAGGTTTTTATTTTCATCAAATATTTGAAAATTATTTACTTTGTCAAAATGTTTTACTTTAATTGCGTACTTTGAAAACAGGGTATCATCTGTGACCCTTATTATTTTTATAAGACTAAATAGCTCGAATGTATGACATAATAAATGTTCTTTAATTACAGAAATATTTGCACCTGTATCTATTGAAAATAGACCTAGTTAAATACCTTTCATTTTTAGATATATGTGCGAGCTAGGTCTATAGTCACTGTCGTTGCTTCGTCCGCTGCTGATTCTTCCAATTGCTCTTTCTCCTCTGCGTACTCCCTCTCCACTACATGGTCGAAGAAGTCCGATTCTTCGTCGGTCTCGTTCGCTCGGTTTTCTGGAGACCTGCTGGTTGAGGCTTAGATGTGAAAATTGTATTTTTTCATATAACAATCTCCTTCCTTATGCCCTGTTCATTTACAATTTCCACATCAGACTTTATTTCGTCCTGCCGAAGCAATCTCATCTTGTTTTTTGTAACCATTGTTTTTGGTTGGTAATGGTATTGGTGCTTTATTTTTTTTCTTGTTTTGGTTTCTGCGTCCACATCATAAGCTGCAGAAAATGCTTCTTTTAGAGATTTTACATCTTGAGGTCTTATTCTGATTTCATATTCTTCTCTTATGTTTTGTAGAAAAGCATCAACTCCCAGTTGACTCTCTAATCCTTGTTAAATATTGAATTCAACAGAAGATATTTTTTATCCATCTGAATGCTGTCGAATTTTGTCTTGTATTTTAAGGAAAATATTGATAAAGCTGCCTAATCCTTCAGTTTCTCCTATTTGACAGGTTTTTCGTTGTCGATTAAGAGAAGTGTAGGTCTCCCTATCTCCGAATAGGATTTGTATACTATTATACAAATCCTCGTAGTTGGCAACACCATCTATTCTTATTGAGCCGGTCCTTTTAGTTCTTAAGCAATGATGCCGTCCCTTAAAAGTTGTCTCTCATTCGTTTTCGTTCGAGCTTTTGCATTATCAATTTGCTGAGTACATTTTTTACAGTTAGTTCCATCAAAGTCTGGAACCAGGTTGACAGTTGTTTTAAAATTGAATTACCTTTATGCGTACTTGATGGATTCGCACATTGATTTTCATAATCCCTGTTTTGATTATTTCCAGAACCTTCGAAGTTATCAAATTTTGCAGTGTTTATCCCTGATTGTGAAATTATTAGAACATCATTTACTGAAGTTCTAGTGGGAGATACAGTTCATTTTTTCTAGTGTATCAGTGCTGCACACTATGAAGATGACGTAAATGTGTATAATACATCCTTGCTCTAAAACAAGCATAAATCTTCTGGTTTTATTTTTCATCAACCAGTTTAATGTAAACAACGTATGGACCACGCAAAAGCTTACAAAATTCAATTTATTAATACAAAAATCAAAATATTTTACATTATGTGACTGTTAGACAATAGGTATAACTAAATTTCAAGTAAAACAAAATCCTTTTAAGTGTACGCTTAGGAAAACCAAAAGAAATTTCTTGAACAATCACTACCGAAATAATGTTTGCAGAAACTTTAAATACACTTTACAAATTAAATAGTATCCTGATAAATTTGAGAATATAAATGGTTGTAATTTATAAACAATATAGTTTATCTTTCTCCTTTTAGCAAAGTCAAGGGTAATGATGAAAGTCATTCACATAATTTCAATGTTGCTAATGTACGAAAATGCAAGCCTTTAACATTCTTAACTTTTTCATGATACATAACTAATTAACAAAAAAATTCAAAAGGAAAGCTGTAATATATCAAGCCACAATAAGTTAAATCGTGGGCATGAAGAATAAAGATGCATGATAGCATTATCATAGAAAAATGAACTGATATAGATTGTGACATTTCTTAGGGATGGAGGCTTTAAGCACAACACTTGAACAACCCTTAAATAATTTTTCATTACATTGAAGTATTCTGTGTATCCCTATTTGAAAACCTTCTTTCAGAAAATAAAGGGAGGGATACCTAAATTCTGAGATAACATGTAAATGCTTCCAATGGTAGTTTACTACGAAGATAACATTTCGTAAAAATTAATTTGTACATATTTTGATTGTAATAATAGGGTGCTCCTAATTTTTCCATTTTAGATTCTTCTTGATCTCGCCCCCCGCTATTTTACATGATTCGAAAAAAAATGATCCCCACCAAATTTGAGCGAAGTCGGATAATATTAACATGTAGGCCGAAGCATTAAAAAAAATGTCAAATGCAGTTAATTTTTTCTTGTCAAAAAAAATCTTGTCAAATT
>JAAAKG020213867.1:0-13303 GCA_010014905.2 Druon quercuslanigerum | reverse complement strand
AAACATCTTTAAAATAACTTTTATTTTATTTTTTAGGTGAAATTTTAACTGCTTTTCTGAAAATTCTTCTTATTTTATGAAAATTTAATTTATTGGTTAAAAATAAACTTTTTTCATGAAAATTTATATTTGCGGTTTAAAAATTCAACTATTTTCTAAAAAATTTGTATTTTAGGTTTGAAAATTACACAATTTGGTGGAAAATCAATTTTTTTGAAAATTCGCTTTTTTGTCTTAGAACTTAAACAATAAAGTAAGAATTTATCTTATTTGGTTGAAAAAAGAACATTAAGTTTTCTTCTAAATTCTACTATTGAAAATTGAAAATTAAATATTATACAATAAAATGTTCAATTTTCATCTGTTAAAAAATTTAACAATTTTGGTAGAAAATGAATCTTTTTTGATGAAAATGGATTTTTTTCAACTGATAACTTATATAAAATTCTTTTCAATGTTGACTGAAAAATCTTTAAAATAACTTTTATTTTAAAAACATTTTTTGTTTGAATTTTTTACTGCTTTTTTGAAAATTTTGGTAGAAAATCATTGTTTTTTAAATTCAACTGTTTTGTACACAAATCCTGTTTTTCAATTACAAATTATACACTAATTTGATTACAATTTTTTTCCATCTTGACTAAAAAATCTTTTTTTTGTTAAAAGTTCATTGAGTAGTTTTAAAATTCGTATCTTTCTTGATTGAAAATTAATCCTCTTCTTTAAAAATGCTTAGATTCAAATATGTTGTAGAAAATTTGTATTTTTGGGTTGAAAATTCAATTGTTTTGTTCAAAATTCCTCTTTTTGGAATAAAACTTGATCAATTGAGGTTCAAAATGAACAATTTTCAACTGTTCGAAATTTAACTATTTTGCTTGAAAATTGTTAATAATTTCTTACTTCTTGTTTGAAAACTAATATTTGTTATTAAAAATTGATTTTTTTAACTGATAACTTATCTAAAATTCTTGTCAATCTTGACTGAAAAATCTTTAAAATTACTTTTATTTTAACAATATTTTTTGGTTGGAACTTTAACTGCTTTTTTGAAAATTCTTTTTTTATGAAAATTTAATTTATTGGTTGCAAATTAACTTTTTTAATACAAATTTATATTTACGGTTTGGAAATTTAACTTTTTTCTAGTAAATTTGTATTTTTGGTTTAAAAATTACACAATTTAATAGAAAATAAATTTTTGGTTGAAAATTCGCTTTTTTGTCTTAAAGCTTGAACAATAGTGGAAGAATTCATCTTCTTTGGTTGAAAAAAGAACATTAAGTTTGCTTCTAAATTCTACAATTGAAAATTGAAGAAAAATGAAAATTAAATTTTTTACAGTAAAATTTTCAATTTTTAACTGTTGAAAATTCAACTGTTTTGTTCAAAATTCCTCTCTTTGGAATAAAACTTGAAAAATTGAGGTTCAAAATTAACAATGTTTAACTGTTAGGAATTTAACTTTTTCGCCTGAAAATTGTTAGTAGTTTAATATTTCTTGTTTGCAAACTAGTATTTGTTGTTAAAAATTGATTTTTTTAACTGATAACTTATCTAAAATTCTTGTCAATCTTGACTGAAAAATCTTTAAAATTACTTTTATTTTAACAATATTTTTTGGTTAAAACTTGAACGGCTTTTTTGAAAATTCTTCTTTTTTTTAATGAAAATTCAAATTTTTTGTTAAAAATTGAACAATTTTTTTGAAAATTTGCTTTTTTGTCTTAAAACTTAAACAATAGAGTAAGAATTTATTTTCTTTTGTTGAATAAAGAATATTAATTTTTTTCTAAATTCTACTACTGAAAATTAAGGGAAAGTGAAAATTGAATTTTTTATAGTTTATGAAAAATGAACCTTCTTTATTAAAAATTCAACTGTTTTGTAAAAAAATCTTCTCTTTGGAATAAAACTTAAACATATAAGGTTCAAAATGAACAATTTTGTTAAAAATTCATTCTTTGTGGTAGAAAATTAATTTGTTCCATATCCAACTATTGAAAATTGAAGAAAAGTGAACATTTTATTTTATTTTTCGTTGAAAATTGATTTTTTAAACTGATAACTTATCTAAAATTCTTTTGAATCTTGACTGAAAAATCTTTAAAATAACTTTTATTTTAACATTATTTTTTGGTTGAAACTTTAACTGCTTTTTTGAAAATTCAACTACTGTTTTGTAGAAAATTCGTGTTTTTTAATTGCAAATTCTACAATTTGATTTAAATTTTTTTCCATCTTGACTCAAAAATCTTTTTTTTGGTTAAAAGTTCAGTGAGTAGGTTCAAAATTCGTATCTTTCTTAATTGAAAATTCAACTATTTGATTGAAAAGTCGTTTTTCTTTAGGTTGAAATTTACATTTTTTCACTGAAAATTGAACTATTTGTTTTAAAATTCATTCCTTTGATTCAAAATGGATCTTTTTTGGTAGAAAATTAATATTTTTCGTTAAAAATTGATTTTAATAACTGTTTACTTATCTAAAATTCTTTTTAATCTTGACTTCAAAATCTTTGAAGTAACTTTTATTTAAAAAAAATACTTTTTAGTTTAAACTTTAACTGCATTGTTGAAAAGTTTTTTTTATGAAATTCAACTTTTTGGTTGAAAATAAACTTTTTCACGAAAATTTATTTTTAAGGTTTGAAAATTCAACTGTTTTCGAGAAAATTTCTATTTTTGGTTTGAAAATTACACAATTTGGTAGAAAATCAATTTTTTTTTTTTTGAAAATTCAACTGTTTTGTAAAAAATTCCTGTTTTTCAATTGCAAATTCTACAATTTTATTACAATTTTTTTTCCATCTTGACTAAAAAATCTTTTTTTTTTTGGTTAAAAGTTCAGTTAGTAGATTCAAAATTCGTATCTTTCTTAATTGAAAATTCAACTATTTGGTTGAAAGTCCGTTTTTTTTTAGGTTGGACTTGATCGTTTTTCGCTGAAAATTTAACTATTTGTTTTAAAATATTTCTTTTGATTAAAAATGCATTTTTTTGGAGGAAAATTAATCCTCTTTGTTAAAAATGCGTATTTCTGGGTTGAAAATTCAACTGTTTTGTTAAAAAATTCTCTCTTTGAATTAAAAATTGAACAATTGAGGTTTAAAATGAAAAATTTTGTTAAAAATACATTTGAAATGTAATTTTTCTTCCATATCCAACTATTAAAAATTGAAGAAAAGTCATCATTTTATTTACAACAGTAGAATTTTCAATTTTTAACTGTTGAAAATTTAACTATTTTTGTTGAAAATTGGTAATAATTTCAGTTTTTTTGGTAGAAAATAAATATTTTTCGTTGAAAATTGATTTTTTAAAACTGATAAATTATTTAAAATTCTTTTTAATCTTGACTGAAAAATCTTTAAAATAACTTTTATTTTAACAATATTGTTTGGTTGAATTTTTAACTGCTTTTTTGAAAATTCTTCTTTTTTTATGAAAATTCAATTTTTTGGTTGAAAATGAACTTTTTTCATGAAAATTTATATTTAAGGTTTAAAACTTCAACTGTTTTCTAGAAAATTTGTATTTTTGTTTTAAAAATTACACAATTTAGTAGAAAATAAATTTTTTTGTTAAAAATTCAACAATTTTTTTGAAAATTCGCTTCTTTGTGCTAAAACTGTTTGAAATTTAACTAGTTTGCTTGAAAATTGTTAATAATTTCAGGTTTTTTTTTGGTAGAAAAATAATTTTTTTCGTTGAAAATTGATTTTTTTAACTGATGACTTATATAAAATTCTTTTCAATCTTGACTGAACATTCTTTACGATTACTATTATTTTAACAATCTTTTTTGTTTGAAACTTCAACTTTTTTCTAGAAAATTTTTATTTTTGGTATAAAAATTACACAATTTGGTAGAAAATCAACTTTGTTGTTGTTGTAAATTCAACTGTTTTGTAAAAAATTCGTGTTCCTGAAGTGCAAATTCTACAATTGGAAAGATTTTTTCCATCTTGACTAAAAAATCTTTTTATTGGGTTAAAATTTTAATGAATATGTTAAAAACTTGCTGTTGAAAACGTATCTTTTTTAGTTGAAAACTCAACTATTTGAGTGAACATTGAAGAACTTTGTTGAACCTTTGTTTTTCTTCAGGTTGGAATTTATCTTTTTTAGTTAAAAGATTAACCATTTATTTCAGAATCCATGAATTTTATTTAAAAATTCATCTTTTTACTGTAAAATTAAATTTTATTCCAAATCTGCGTATTGAAAATTGAAGAAAAGCATTTTCAACAAATTTTCACAAATTGAAAAAGCATTATTTTCAATTTCCAACTATTTGGTTAAAAATGACATTCTTTTGTTAAAAATTTAACTGTTTTTATAGAAAGATCGTCCCTTTGAATTAAAACCTGGACAATTGAGGTTGTAAATTTTATTTGATTGAAAATTCATTCTTTTTCGTTGCAAACTGTTAGTAATTTCATTTTTTTTTGTTACAAAATTATTCTTTTTTGTTGAAAATTAAAAGAATTTTAAAATGCAGTTTTTAAAGAATAAAAAAATTAAAAATTAGAAGCGTTTTAAATCGAATATTTTGGATAAAAAGTATTTCTAGTTGATCAACTGTGAACACAAATAATTAATTATTTGTTAAATGGAATCAGTTCACAATTTTAGAATTGACCGCCCGATTGAAACTTAATGAACTATTTTTAATTTTAAAATAAGTTCAAAATAATACTTAAATTATTAAAGGCTTTTATTAAATCTCAAGTATTGTTTCAGCCTAAAATGTTCAATTTTTAAACCATTCAATTTTAAATATTTTAATTAAGAAAAATAACAATTACTTAATATTTAGAAATATATGACAGTTTATTTTTAAAAAATAATTATAAATAAAATGTTCAAAACTAAAAATAAAAAATAAAAATGTTGATTCATACCAATTTTTAATTGTAATGAAATATCGATGTAATACTGATGATTTAGATTTGGAATTCCTTTAATTTGAAAGTAGAAAAATTTTGTATTGCAAATCGATTTGGCAAACTAGGACATCGGTAAAATGGACAAATTTTGAATTTTAAATCTTCAAAATTGAACTATTATAATGAAAAACGTTCAGAATTGCATACCTTCAAAATATAAAATTTAAATTATTTTGAAATCTGCATATTAAAAATTCAAGAATTTCCAGTTGTAATTTTAAACAATTGTAAAACTTTGAATTGTTAATCTTTCAAACGAATGTTTTTTATTTTAAAAATTGATGATTATGCAAATTTTAATATTGACAATTGAAATTTATCCAAATTTTAATTTTTAAATTGGAAAATTCTATAATATTGATAATTTACATTTGAAATTTCTATAATTTGCAAGATTTTGAATTGAAAGATCTTTTGTTTTGCAAAAACATCCAAATTTAAAAAGTTTTCATTTATAAATTTTCAAATGGAAGAATTTGACGTTGTAATTTTTCAAAATTAAACTATTAAAAAAAAACTTTCAAAATATAAATCTTGATAATTGAAGAATTCACCATTCTATATTTTCTAAATTAAAGAATTTTCAATTGTAAATCTTCAGAATTGACCTAAGTACTCAATTTTAGACTATAAAATTTAAAATTATTGGAATTTTAAGTTTAAATCTTTAAAAAAGAACAATTTTAAACTACAGATCATTAAAATCAAAGCATTTTTAATTTTTAATCTTCATTATTTAAATATTAAAAAAGATTCAGAATTACATACCTTTTAAATATAAATTTTGAAAATGAAATACTTTTTAATTCTATATTTTCAAAATTCAAACATTTTCTATTGTAACTTTTTAAAATTGTGGAACTTAGAATGGTTGAACTTTAGAATTGAAGAATTTTTTATTTGATTTAATTAAAATTAAGCCAATCTTAAGTTTTATAATAAAAAGTTCTATAATTATGATAATTTACATTTAAAATTGTCCATTATTGAACTAAAGAGTCAACATAATTGTTAAAAATGGCATTTTAAACTATAAAAATTCCAAATTAATGAATCTTCCATTGAAAATATTAAAATTGAACAAATTTTAAATTGCGAATTGTTAAAATTTAAGATTTTTCCATTGCAAATATTCAAAATTCTACTATTAAAAAATTTCAAAACTTAAAATACAAATCTTGAAAATGGAATATTTTCAGATTCTATATTTTCAAAATTAAACTATTCTTTAAAAAACGTTAAGAATTGCTTACTTTTAAAATATAAAATTTTAAAATGGAATACTTTTTAATTCTATATTTTCAAAATTTTATTATTCTATTATATAATTTTTTTAATTATTAAATCTTAAGAAAGAATTACATAACTTTGAAATCTGAGTTTTGAAAATTGAATACCTTTTAATTCTATATTTTTAACATTTTTTAAATTTCTATTGTAACTTTTTAAAATTGTAGAACTTTGAACAGTTAAACATTAAAATTGAATAGTTTTTAATTTTTACTATTTAAAATAATGCAAATTTTAATTTTCAAATTTGATCGTATTTTCATGAATTTCATTAAAAATTTCTTTAATTTTTAAGATTTGAAATCGTTCAAATTGAAGAATTTTTCATTGTAAATCTTCAAAATTAAACTATTTAAAAAAAAACTATCACAAATATTATATTATTTGTCTGATTGTAAAAATTCAAAAATTATTTTTTTACCAATTGTGAAAAAATTGAAAAAAGTTAATGAAACTGTAATTTTCCCCAGGTTTCAACTCAATAGGAATCTTAAAATTAAAAAATCCCTCCGTTAAAAAAATTAAGAAACAAAAAATCTGCTTTTAAAATAAAAAAATAAATAAATAGAAGCCCAAATTTATTTCTTTGATTTTATTATTTTATATATTTTATATTTTATTATATATTTTATATATTTTATTTGGAATTATTTAATATTGAAGAATAGTCAATAATTATTCAATAATTAATTGTTCAAGCCTTAAAAACTATATTTAAAATTAAAAAATGGGCGATCAAAAATATAAATTGAAAAATAACAATTTTCAGAAGTAAAAGGCTTTTGAATTAGGCATTATTAAATGCATTTCATGGGATTGTAAAATATTTATGGCTGATTTACGCACCTTAGAACGAACGACTCCAGCACAGGATTTTCTGCACACATCGCAACAGTAAATACTTTGACGAGTTATGGCCATAACATGCAGTTGAAATTTTTCTGCCATATTAAGATCCTAAAACAAAAAGATCAGATCATATTTTTAATTTTTAAAACCTGTTAAGTATAAAAAAAATGTAGACATAAATTAGTGGTGAAATTAAAGTTTGGATGATTAATAAGTAACAAATGGGAAGAATTAAAATTATTTAAATAATTTTAAGAATTTCGCGTGCAGTAAGTGAAAAAATCTCCAAATTTTTACGTTTAAAAAATTGGAAAATAATAAAAAGCTGGCTTATTTTTAATAAAACTTCGATCAAAATTACAATTTTTATGTAAAAGTTGATTTTTCACGAAAATATGACAATAATAGGGGAATAAATTTTGTACCAAAAAAGAAGAATTTTCAACCCAAGAATATGAAAGTTCAACAAACGATTACATTTTTAAAGCTAAAAAATCGAATTTTTTTAGATAACGTTTCAGTTTTTAACACAAAAAGGTTCATTTTTAGCCAATAATGATAAATTTTCAACCAAACAGTTGAATTTTCAAATCGAGAAAGATTTTTGAGCCAATAAAGAATAGAATTTTCGTCAAAAATATTTATATATTCAAGCCGAAGACGAATTTCCTGCAAGAAAGCTGAGTTTTCAATCTGAAAAAATGAAGAGTTTTCCAACAAATAAATTAATTTTTAACAAAAAATGATAAATATCCCAAAAAAAATTAAACAAGATACATAGAAATATAAAAATAAAGATAAACGAACTTTGAACAAAAATAGTTAAATTATATTCCAAAGAAATGATTTTTTAACTGAAATGATGAATATTCAATTACCAAATCAAAAAAATAATTTTCTAACAAATAGTTGAATTTCCCACCAAAAAGACCAATTTTTAACAAAAGACAAAAACAAATGTTCAGTTAAAAAAATAAATTTTCAGCAACAAAAAAAACGAATATTCAACGAAATGGTTCAATTTTTAAGCAAGAAGATTGAATTTCTACTAAAAAAAGATACAATATTCCATAAAAAATGGAATAGTTAAATTGTGCGATAAAGAACTTCGACAACATTTTTTTTAACCAAATAGTTGAATTTTCAACTGAAAATAGAATAATTAAATTTTCAATAAAAAAGAACAAATTTTCCATTCAAAAAGACGAAGTTTCAACGAAACAGTTGAATTTTCCATTAAAAAAATTACTTTTCAACATAATAAATAAATTTTAATAAAAAGAAATAAACTCCCAATTAAAAGTAAAATAGTAGGATTTTTCGATTAAAAAGAATTACATTCCAAGAGAAAAATAGTACTTTTCCACCAAAAGATGAATTTTTAATCCTAAAGGACGAGTTTCCTTTCCAAAAACACGAATTTTAAACAAAACAGTTGAATTTTCGATGAAAAAAGATTGCATTTCAACAAAATAATCAAGTTTTAATCAAAAGTGATGAATTTCGAATTAAAAATGTAATAGCAGACTTTTTAATCGTAAGCAATGAATTTTCTACTAAAAGATAAGCTTTCAATCCAAAAGTACGAATTTTATATAAAAAAAGACGAATTTTGAAAGAAAAAGTTGAATTTTCGATGAAAAAAAAAATTTGTTAACAAGATAATTAAATTTTCAACCAAAAGTGATAAATTTTAAACCATAAATATAATAGTAGACTTTTTAATTTAAAAGAGCTAACATTCAACGAAAAAAGAAAAATTTTCTATCAAAAAAGACGAATTTTATTTCCAAAAACACGAAATTTCAGCAAAACAGTAAAATATTTAAAGTAAAAGTACGACTTTTCTATAAAAAAATTAATTTTTGATCAAAAGAGATGACATTCGAATAAAAAATATAATATTAGACATTTTAATTGAAAGCAATTAACATTCCCACAAAACACATGACTTTTCTACCAAAAGATGAAATTTTAATCTAAAAGGAACAAATTTTCTGTAAAAAAAGCACGAATTTTCAACGAATCAGTTGAATTTTCGTTGAAAAACATTATTTTTCCATAAAATATTTAAATTTTGCAATCAAAAGTGATGAACTTTAAACTAAAAACACATAAGTAATATTTCTTTATTAAAAAGAATTAACGTTCAAAGAAAAAAGATGATTTTTTAATGAAAAAGGACGAATTTTCTGTTAAAAAAGAGGAATTTTCTACGAATCCGTTGAATTTTCTGTGAAAAAATATTACTTTTCAACTAAATAATTAAATTTTAAACGAAAAAGTGATGATTTCTGAACAATAAATATGATACTAGAATTTTCAATTGAAAAGAATCAACACTCACGAAAAAGTCGAATTTTTAACGAAACAGCTTAATTTTTTATGTAAAAAACATTATTATTCAAAACAAAAAAATCAAAATTTTTAAAATTAATTTTCAAACGAAAAAGATGAATTATCAATGAAAAAGTACGAATTTTATGTTGACAAAGACAAATTTGCAACGAATCAGTTGAACTTTCGATGTAAAAAACATTATTATTCAACAAATAAATAATCAACATTTTCAATTTAAATAAATGAATTCGTAACTAAAAATATAATAATAATATTTAAAATTTAACAATATTAATTTTCACACGAAAGAGATGAATTATTAATGAAAAAGGATTACTTTTCTTTTGAAGAAGACGAATTTTCAACGAATCAGTTGAATTTTCTATGAAAAAGATTACTTTTCAACTAAATAATTAAATTTTAACCAAAAAAAGAGGTGATTTCTAGACGATAAATATAATGGTAGACTTTTTAATTGAAAAGAATCAACTTTCACAAAAAAAAGACGAATTTTCTATCCATTCAGAATAAAAAGTCGAATTTTCAAAGAATCAGTTAAATTTTTGACGTAAAAAACATGATTATTCAACAAAAATATAATAAAAATTTTCAATTTAAATAAATGCATTCGTAAGTAAAAATATAATAACATTTAAATTTTAACAAAATTAATTTTCAAACGAAAAAGATAAATTATCAAGGAAAAGGACGAATTTTCTTTTGAAAAATACGAATTTTCAACGAATCAAAATAATTAAATTTTCGAACAAAAGAGATAAATTCTGAACTATAAATATAATAGAAGACTTTTCAATTGAAAAGAATCAACTTTCGCAAAAAAAGATGAATTTTCTATCTATTCAGAAAATTTTTTTATAAAAAAAGTCGAATTTTCGATGTAAAAAAACATTATTATCCAACAAAATAATTAAAAATTGCAATTTAAATAAATGAATTCGTAACTAAAAATATAATCATAATATTTGAAATTTAACAAAATTAATTTCCAAACGAAAAAGATGATTTTGCAATGAAAAAGGACGAACTTTCTTTTGAAAAAGACGAATTCTCAACAAATCAGTTGAATTTTCGATGTAAAAAACATTATTATTCAGAAAAAAATAATCAAAATTTTCAATTCAAATAAATGAATTCGTAACTAAACACATAATGATAATATTTACAATTAAACAAAATTAATTTTAAAACGAAAAAGATGAATTATCAAGGAAAAGGACGAATTTTCTTTTGAAAAATACGAATTTTCAACGAATCAAAATAATTAAATTTTCAAACAAAAGAGATAAATTCTGTACTATAAATATAATAGAAGACTTTTCAATTGAAAAGAATCAACTTTCGCCAAAAAAGATGATTTTTCTGTGTAAAAAACATTATTATTCAAAAAAATAATTAAAGTTTCAATTTAAATAAATGAATTCGTAACTAAAAATATACTGATAATATTTGAAATGTAACAAAATTAATTTTCAAACAAAATAGATGAATTATCAATGAAAGAGGAAAAATTTTCTTTGGAAAAAGACGAATTTTCTAAAAATCAGTTGAATTTTCGATGTAAAAAACATTATTATTCAAAACAAAATAATCAAAATTTTCAATTCAAATAAATGAATTCGTAACTAAACACATAATGATAATATTTACAATTAAACAAAATTAATTTGAAAACGAAAAAGATGATTTTGCAATGAAAAAGGACGAATTTTCTTTTCAAAAAGACGTATTTTCAACGAATCAGTTAATCTTGAAAAAAAATAACTTTTCAACTAAATAATTACATTTTCAACCAAAAGAGATAAATTCTGAACTAAAAATATAATAGTAGACTTCTTAATTAAAAAGAATTAACTTTCAACCAAAAAAGAAAATCTATTCTATAAATTTTTGACAAAATACTTGAATTTAGTTATAAATTAATTATTTTAATTATAAATTCAAGTATTTTTTCAAAAATTTATAGAATTGATTTTCTTTTATGGTTGAAAGTTAATTCTTTTTAATTGAAAAGTCTACTATTATATTTATTGTTTAGAAATCATATCTTTTTCGTTGAAAATCTAATTATCGTTCTATTTTGCTTTTATAAACTATTCTGTAGTTTGAGGTTATGTTGTACGATGTAGCGTATATTAAAAAATTTTGAATTAAAAAATTCTTGGGTATTATTTATTTTCTTTTGGGCCAACAAAAAAAAAGTAGTTTTATTATGATCAAGTATTTTTTTAATGTTCGTAAAATCCCAAGTATATAACAAAGCCCCCCCCCCCAAAGCCTTTTTTCGATTTAATCCACAAATATCCATCCTATCGAAAAATTATTGATACGAAAAATGAAGGGGGATGAAAACATAAATATTTCTTGTTGAAGGAATTTCTCTATACAATCAACTGTGCTCAAGAAAAATAAAAGCATAAAAGTGACGATTTGAGGTTATGTAAGGGGTCGAAAAATTAATGAAAAATTGAAATTCTTACCTTATCGCAAACGTTGCAACCCATTTTGTAAATGTCAATATGTGTGAGAAGATGTGCCTGCAATAATCGTTCACTGGAAAAGACAATTTTACATTCTTCGCACGTCAAATATTTCATATCAATCACTTCGTTTACATTCGCACTCTTGTTATCACTGAAGTAATTCTCCAAAAAAAATGGTGTTTGAATAATGTCAGATTCAGTTTCCTCCGAGGATGGAAGAGACGTCTCATTGGAAGAAAATCCTTCATGAAATTTAATTCCATCTTTGATTTCACCACTAAACTCCGAGTTTCCTTCAAACTCGAGAGGATCTTCAACGCCGAGGAAATCTTCAGTGGGTTCAAGCTTAATGATTATATTCTCTACATCTCCGGAAACCACAGCATTTTCTTCTTCATTCTCCATTCCAAAATACGTTAGCACAAGAAACAGAACTTTAAAACCACTAACTGTTTGTAGATTTATCGGATTTTTCACACACGAATATAGGTTATGTTAGCTCGAAAAATCGTCAACTGTTTTAAACTTTTGTCATTCTGCATTACAACAAAAACACGATCACATTTAAAGGCTCTTGAAAATGGATTTTTTGAGAAAATAAGAAGCGAGAGACCCAATTTGTTCTCATTTTTACACGTAATTATGGTTTAGAAAATTTATTTGTTAATTTCTTCAGGATTTGGGCGAAAATACAGCAAAACATGTCAAAATAATCTTGCTATCATTCAAAACGTCACAAAACATGGATACAAAACTTTTTAGTTTTTATGGATGGTTGACAGTTTGTCACTTGTCATTAATCCGAAGTGTGTTACTTGTCTTCCGGTACTTTAGTAAAAAATGTTAATACTAATTCGTCCCGCCTTCCGCGTGGTGGCAGTCGTGGTCTCCGGCGGGAAATTTAAATTACTATCCTTCTTTACCCGACACGCCTCTCTAAATATTTTGTCAGAAGCTCAATAATTTTCTTAAAAAATTATTCTTATCGGTTGAAAATTTAACTTTTTTTGTTTGAAATTTGTATCTTTTGGTTCAATTAAACTGTTTTTTTTATTTAAAATAAACATCTTTTCAGTTTTGGGTTTAAATGTGATTTTTTTATTTAAAATTTAAACTATTCAATACTTTATGGAAAATTTATATTTATGTTGAAAATTCATCTTTTTGCTTGAAACTTTGGTTTTTGGTTAAAAAATCATTTTTTCCAACTAAAAATGTAACTGATCCATTTTTAGATTATCTTTTTTGCTTGAAAATTCATGTATTTTCTTGAAATATTTTTTTTTCTATTTAAAAATTAACATTTTGAATTGAAAATTTAACTGCTTCACTTTTTTGATGAAAATTGATTTTTTTTTCTTAAAAATTGAAC
>JAAAKG020213866.1:0-47708 GCA_010014905.2 Druon quercuslanigerum | reverse complement strand
ATTGAACTTTACTAAAGGTAAGTTCGTTCAATCTTCCAATTGTGTTTCGCTGTCTCGTCCTCATAGATCAATTATGTAGATTTTTAAAGACAGAATTGCGATTTAACCAATATATTGATAATTTTGAGTGTGATAATTGCGAGTAAACACATTTTAATAAAAACAAAGTTTTTACGTGGTATCTCGATTGATGGCCTACGCAAAATTTTCATCTTGTTTTACCGGTCGATTTTATAGAACCGAGCAAAACCCATTAAATCTGAGGTCCATCCTGCTGTCTCTCGAATTACTTCAATGCTCACACCATTTCTGAGTGCAGCTGATGTCCAAGCATGCATCGTGCTGTGAGAAGTGAAAACGCGGTGTCCATCCCACTTTTGTGTAGGGACTCATTGATCCATTGACGAATAGATTGTGTAGTTGCCTCGTGATACGGTTTTTTGTAAGTGATAAAGAGTCTGTCGACACTTGAATTTTTCCGACCTGAAGGATGCTGTCCTATTGATGTAAACTCAAAGAGTAGACGTAGCATAGAGTTTCGGCTGCTTCGTAAAATATGGGATGTTGAGCACTTGCTAACACTTCTTTCCGCTTGAAGTCTTTAACGTTTTAGGGATTTTGATCTGAATGAGGTTTCCAATTGACGTGGTAATATTTTCGTGTAATATCTTTCTTTGAATTTGCACTCTTTGAGCCGTTATTAAAGCGAGAGGTAAGTTTTTCTAGAGATATATACTCATTAAGATGAAAACTAGCTAGGTTCACCAAGACAGGTTCCGGGTCTCATGTTGTCGAATCTTTAGGCACTTGAGGTCTCAAAACAGCTATTCGTTTAAAAAACCTGACTATTTGAGAATCCTTACGCCTAGTACATTAGTTATAATGAAGCATAACCCAGATCTGTATGTATTCAGCCTGCTTCAGGATTTTAATTGTTTAAAAATCTCTGCAAAAAACTTCAAGATGATTGTCTTCGGGCTGGAGAAAAGATGAGTCTTGTTTTTCTGACAAAAAATCGACCAGAGGTGAATACCACGATTGTAATCCTTTAATGTGGCTTCAGTTACTGACTTTAAACTAATCTTAATGGATTCATCTGACCCTTCCCTGAATCTAAAACCTTCTCTGATAGTCGTGCTACTACCGGGGTAAGACTCCCCGACATCGGTTGCGTTTTCCTATAAGGGCAAGACAACAATCTCTTATTAGGGTGGAAGTACATCAGTCTGCAACTTATTAATGGTTTGAAAACCGGGTACCAGGGTTGTGATGGACAATGAGAGACCACGACAAGGCCTTCACCTCTATCAATCTTAATTGTTCTGAGCATTTTTAAAAAACATGGAGAAAGGAGGTAAGGCATAGAAGAAACAATTTGACTAGTGAACTGTGAAAGCATCCATTACCCACACTTGTGGGTCCTTATGCCTAAGGATTAAATTTTTACATTTTGTGTTCGTTCTAGGCGCAAATAAATCTAATTCAAGTTTGTCCAATGTGACAGTTACCACTCTGTCTCCTCAAGCAAGATTCTGAATTGCGCATCTGCCTCAACGTTCAGTTTTGACTGTAGATAAGAGGCATGAATCCAGATATCTCGAGCTTTACACCATGGCCATATCTGCTACCTTTAATTCTAGGTGGTTGATATAACATCCATGTTCACTACTATCCCACCAACCATGCCCTTTTTTACCTTTGCAATAAACCCCCCAACCTGTTAGTGAAGCATTCGTGAAAATCGTTATTGCATATTTTTGTTCTCTGATAGCCTGATTTTTCCTTAAAATTGCTTTCGGACATTTTAAGCGCTAAGTATTTGTTCGCGTTCTAATCTTTTCCTGTAAAGGCAACCATATTTGATTGCCGGACATGCATAAAATAAGGCATCAATAAGCGGTGCCAGCTCTTCTATTTCACACTCCCGCTTCTTTTTGAAACTTTTCACTAATTAAGCGATGGATTCTCATTTTTTTCTGGTAGTTAAACTAAAAAATCAATGCTGTTTAACATAAACCCCAAAAATAGATATTGACTTGGCGGAACTAGCTTGCTCTTATCAAAATTAAGGATAAACCCTAAAGACTCCAATGATTATCGCGTTTTTTTAGTACGCGAGACGCATAACTAAAATGACTCCCATTTCTCTTAAATTTAAGAGGGGCTCTTAAGTAAGGAGCTGCACAGAGTCCAAACGGCATACATTAAAACTCAAAAATTTTTTTCTCAAATTCAAACCTGAGAAATTTTTTATATGTACTTGCTATGGGGATAAGCAAATAAGCGTCTTTCAAATCAATCGACACCATGAAATATTCCCTAGTCATTAGGCATATAGCTGTTTAACGGTCCTCTAACTTAAAATGAAGGGGTGAAATGGATTTGTTCAATTATTTAAGGTTAAGAATAAACCTGTTGTCGCTATTTGGTTTTTGCTTTAAGAAGTAGGGTGACAAAAATTGTCCGTAACATGGTGAGCGCTGCGAAATTGCTTATTTTCTTCCTAAGATATTTATCGCATCCATTGTTTCAATTTTTTTTAAAGGCGAAAGACCAGCGTTTCGAGGTTTCTTAGTTTGAATAGGAATAGATAAAGAAGACATCCGGTATCCTTTTACACAATTCAGTTTGTGTTGGTCCGCTGTCACTTCTTCCCATGCATTTAAAATTTTTTAAACGACCTGCTATTTTACTTACCTCTCCTTTTTTTCTCGCTGGCTCTTCTGGTGGAATTGTAGTTATTAGGGCTTTCCTAAATGCTGGTGGAGTATCTTGTTTTCTTCCGCAATCGACTTTACCATATAGTCCAAAGTTTTCTGGAGATCAAGACACTGTGGCGTAGAGCCGTTAAAATCTTCTTCGCATCGCTGACAACCTCAAACAGCTGTGCTTTCTGAATGCCATCTTCGTAGTTTACCATCTGTTTTAATCCTTTGCCTATTGCACAAGAACAACCAAAGCCGTCTTTATTTCCGACCTGACTTTCGGAATACTCATCATCGGACAGTTTTTCTCTGGTGGGTACTTCTTAGTTAGATCTACTAACTTCTCTTTAGGTAAACCTGATTTTAAGAGGTTGGACCACAGTTGCGTAACCGACTCATGTATGGCAGGACTTTTGCCGGTATTGTTAAAATCTTAATCTTCCAGTAAACTAAGTAGGTTTTCTTGATTAGGTTCCTCACTTACCGGTTAAGATTCAAAATTTGGAGATTTATCTTTCGAAGGTTCATGCGCATGACTGCCCTTTTCTGATTCTGCGTTTTCTAGCTCTAAGCGGCTACTCGAAGAGCTACTCCTGTGTTGTGACGTGCTTTCAGCGTTACGCTCTCCATCTTTGTGACTCTGTCGTGGCGCATCTCTCGTATGATGCTCACCGTCAGATTGATTGTCATCACGTGCCGTACCTCTCGTGTAACGCTCACCGTGCCTCCTATACGATGAGTAAGATGATTTGCGCGGCGAACCACTCGTGTAACGCTTACAGCTTCTTATTTGTGGATATCGAGAACCCCCGCGTGGCATACTTCTCGTGTAACGCTCGCCGCTTCGGTCTCGTGCGTACCTGTGACGTCATCTTGAGTATCTTGATGGTGATCGACTGCATCTCAAAAGACTGCGTGAGCGAGTTTTTCTTTTTCTATGTCTTAAAGAACGAGAACGACTACTAGAACTGGACAAGCGCGATGTCGACCTGCTATACTGACGTCCCCTTCTTACGATCAGCTTTTCCAATCTTTCCATATTCTGTAGAATCGTCTCCTCGTTGGGGAGTTTTTCTTCTTCCTCCTGCTAAGGGTAACCTACTAAAGCTTAAGCCATCCTATTATTAAGCACAAAAGACACTTTTTCGAAATAAGAAACACTTATTAATGCTCCTGCAGTCTGCACGGAACGACACAGGAACAACGTAATGACAAGGCAAGATGGCGGCACTGGGGTGCCCCCTAGCGAGTGCATTTTAAACCTTCTTTGAATTTAAAATATCTGTGTGGAAGGAGCAGTAACTACGTAACTACATAATTTTTTTGTGAGGACGAGGCAGCGAAATACAATTTACATATTTTAAAAGATTTCAAAGAATGTCAAGAAACTTAACAAATTTCAAGGAATTCAAAAGAATTTTGTATCGTTTCCAAATATTTTAAAGAATTTCAGAAGATTAAATATATCCAATTATTTCAAAGGATTTACGGAATTTTAACATTTTAAGTCATTTTCACAAAACGACTGAATTCCTAAATATTTTTAACTAGATTTTATAGAGTTTTATAACGAACTTTGGAAAATGAATGCATTAACATCAAAATTTCAGTATTTTATTATTTCATCTAAGGATATTCAAAAGATTTTTGATAATTTTAACGATTTATACTAATGCTAAATTTTTGTTGCAATAAAACTTAAGGAGCTAAAACAAATTTTATATAAATAAATTTGGGTGGATTTGAAAAATCGCAAATTCTATAAAGTATCTTACAGCTTTACAAACAGAGTTGAAAAATTTTAAACTATTTAAAAACGATCAAAGAATTTAAAGAAAAATACAAAGGTATTTAAATATATTTCCAAACGTATTAATTCATTTTAGTGCAATTTCAAGATATTTAAAAGATATCAAGCAAATTTATAGAGTTTGGTTTTCAAGTCTATCACGACAGAATGGCAATTCTTGCTTGCTTTCATTAAGTATTTTGAGCAATTTCTTTGTAGTTTATCTCCTCATTACATTATTTTTAATAATAATTTAATATTATTCATTAAAATGCTGATAATCTCTCATCTTTTTCTTCATAATAGATTTGTTGATGATGAATTCCCTATAATCGCGAAAAAATTACAGGAAGTTTATTCTAGAGAAAGCATTATAGTACCTAGGCGTATACTGATTTTGCTACAACTATATAATATTGTTTTTTAAAAAGATTACATATTACTATTAATAAAATAGTAGTATTAATAATTATTAACAAAAAATGATCTCTCGTTTAGAACGTAAAATTATTTATATAGAAATAACTCATATTTTTAAGAGACCCCCCCCCCCCCCTCTTCCGTAAATAACTCACGGCCTGCCCACTTTTTTACAATCTCTGGCCTGGATAATTGTACTAAAAATTAATTTCCTAACTGAAAAGAAACGCATGGAATAATCCGCGATTTGCCTAGACTATTTATCATCCCTTACCTCGAGGTATATTTTGCAGAGAAAAATGGCAAACACTCACGGAAAGTAGAAATTAGGTGATGGAAACCGTCACCCAGGAAGCGTGATCGTTTTTATTTTTAAAAGCAGCTTTGTAGAGAACAAAAGCTTCCTCTCGCGGCAACTCAAGGAATCAAGGTGTCCATATTTTACAAAAACTTATACTGCCTCAATGAAAAATATTTCAACTTGATTTGTACTTCATTGGATTTGAATTCAATTTTAAGATTTCACTTTAAGAACTGCGCTTTAAAGTTTCGCCATGAATATAAATCGAGTCGATGTGGAAAGTTCGATTTGAATAAACCAAAGTTTTTTATTTGACAATGAAATAAACAATATTGTTATCCTTAATTTTCAAATGTAGCGAATTGGCTGGAGAAAAGCTTAAGTCAGTGTAATTAATACCGAGCAATAGCTTTCACTATGTGAGAGTAAAAGCAAAAATTTTTTATAATTTTTTAAACAAATTAATTTTAAAAAGCCGTCTATTGTGATTCGCAATGATTAGTCGTTTGAAATTTACAGCTTTTATATTAAATATAAGATTAATTGTATAAATGTAACAATTTTATAAACAAATATACAGTTTGCGTATTTTGCAACTGTTAATTATTTCAATAATATTAATGAACAAACTCACCATTTGAGCATTATTCCGCGAATGGGGCCAATTTTTTGCAGAACTAACAAAAAATATTTTGCCAGTGATTCCTAGCTGTAATTTTGTTCAAATTGATTAAAAATATTCATAGTTTAAACAATTTTTATCAATAAATTCGCATTTTGGTCATTTTTCCAAGAATTGACTCCACAAATCCACTTCCAATAACTCTTTGCTCTAATTTTCATGTAACAGATAAAAAATGGTTATTATTTAAACAATTTTAATAAACAAATGACCACTATGGTCAATTTTTCTGTGATAGGCTTTTTTTTTTTTTATAAGCTAGAAACGTCTTATAAATGACCCTTTATTGTCTTATTTGCCCAATTAACAATAAATATTAATTATTGAAATAATATTTATTTCAAAATATACAATTCGACCCTTTTTCAAGAAATATATTAATTTTATTTTCAGAGTCAACTATGAATGACTTTCCAATTATTCCTTGATGTTACATTTTTCTAATCAGGTAAAAATGTGGATTATTTAAACAATATTTATAAACAATTATATAGAGTTTATATGTCAAAATGGATAGGCTTTTTTTAGAGCATGAATCAAAAATTTCTTATCAGTAACTCCTTTTTGTCATTATTTTTCAGATTAATAACAATTATTCATTATTTCAAAAATATTTTATATGATACTTTGCCAATGGATATAAAATGTAGAAAAATGTGTGTAACATTTATTGCTGATTTCGCAAAGAAAGTTGATACTTTATATGAAAAAATTTTTAATGTGCATTTTTACATAATTATTGTTTAAATAATTAAGTTATTGTTAAGTGGAGAAAAAAGGCAACAATGAGTCATTGGGTAAAACATTTCTAGCTTACTCTGTGAAATACTAAAGCTATTCCTGCAAAAGTGATAAAAATGCATATTTGTTTATAAAGATTGTTTAAAAATATAAATATTTTTTTTATCAATTTGAACAAAATCACAACTAACAGTCACTAACGGTACATTTTTAGTGGCTTCCGCAAAAAATTGTCCCTATTCGTGGAATAATTTAAAGAATGTGAAATTGTTTAAATAATTACCATTTATTTTTAACTTGAAAAAAATGACAAGGCGTCATTGGTAAGACATTTTTGGTTGATTA
Source organism: Druon quercuslanigerum (assembly GCA_010014905.2). Taxonomy (NCBI): domain Eukaryota; kingdom Metazoa; phylum Arthropoda; class Insecta; order Hymenoptera; family Cynipidae; genus Druon; species Druon quercuslanigerum. The sequence goes on along the minus strand of JAAAKG020213866.1, from coordinate 40,725 downwards.
TGAAAAAAATGGATCCTATTCATTGTGACATACGAAAACTGTGATTTTGTTTATGAAAACGGTTTAAATAATTTTTAAACTGCAAATAGTTTTAAGTAAATACAATAAGGCGTACCTTTTTTAAAATATAATATAAACAATTATAAACTTACTGAAAACGATTATTAGATAGTAATAACTTTTATAATCTCTTTTTTAATAAAGTCACTTATAAAATAAATATAAAATAAATACGATGAAAATAAATAATATAAATGTCTGTAACATTTAAAGCAGATTTGTTATTTTATGTCTTCAATGGAACTTCAAGGCATGAAATAAAAACTACGACTTTGCAACAAAATAAATAAACGTTTTGAAAAATAGTTTTGTTTTCAATTAAATAAATAAAATTTTGAACAAATACTTAAATTTTCAAGGACGAAGATTAATTAAATTTTTTAAACAAGAAGATTAATTTTTAGCTAGAAAATAAACAGTATCGAACAAAAGTAAAACGGTTGAATTTTTGTCAATGCAATAATTTTTAACTAAAAACCCAAACATTTTTTATCAAAATTGTTTTATTCTTAACCAAAGCGATGAATTTTCAATAAAAATACAGACTGTTTAACAACAAAAATTTTATATAATAAAGAAAAAATTAAAGTCTACTAGTGAAGATGAACTTTTTTTTAGAAAATATTTAAATTCTCAACCAAAAAGAAAATTTTAAATAAAAAAGTAGAATTTTCAACCAAAAAGGATAATTTCTTATAAAATTATTTAATTTTGAACAAAATAGATTCATTTTGAGTCGAACGCTTACACGCTCAACTGGAGCTGAATTTTCAAAAAAATTAGGCATTTCATATCAAAAAATACATGTTCAAAAAAGCAATTAAATCTTAAATTTCAAAGATTTTTTTAATGAATTCCTAAATATTTTTACTAGGTTTTATAGATTTTTATAACGAAATTTGGAAAATTAATGCAATACCATAAAAATTCCAGGAATTATTGAACATTTTACATAATAGATTAGTTTTTAAACAAAATGTATTTTTTATAACTTTTTAAATTTTAATGCAATAGTGAAATTTAAAAAAAAATATATAAAATTTTGAACAAATGATTGAATTTTAGACGAAGCATGTTAATTTTCTACCATGAAAAGAGAATTTTCAAAATAACACATGAATTTTCAACTAATTGGTAGAATTTTTAAAGCAAAGATATGAATTTTTAAATCAAAAATAATAATCTGCCCATCAAAATAGACACAACAAATTTTCAGTTAAAAAAATTATTTTAAACTAAATTTAACTAATTAACTTTTAACAAAATATTTCTCATTTTCAGACAAATTATATTTCAACAAAAAAATTAATTACGATCAAAATTATGGAAGTTTCTACACAGATTAATTTTTCAATGAAAGGAATGAATTTTAAACAAAAAGTGTAAAAGTTGATAGTTGAACCACAACTGAGTTCAATTCTAAATAAAAACAAACAGTTAAATTCCACTAGTAAAGACGAATTTGCAAGATGATAGTTGAAATCCAAAGCAAAAATACGAATTTTAATCAAAAAAGTTTAATTTTAATTCTAAAAGAATACTTTTTGAAAAAAATTGTTTAATTTTGCATAAAATAGATTTTTTTCAACCATAAGGTTACGTTTTTAACAAAAGAACAGAATTTTCTAATTAAGGGGGAAATACAAGAACTGTAAGGTTTTTTTTAATAATTTTTTTTTTAGAAAAATATATTTTAATAAGTAAAATCTTTTGCGCATAAAAGTTCACATTTTAAAGTAAAAGACGCTATTAAAAAAAAAATTATGGCAAGTCTGGCTGATACGGATGCCCAAAGTTAGCCCTGCTTGAAACTGGTCGACATGATTTCTAAAATTGTAGTGATACAAAACAAAATTTTTTTCAAAATTGTTAAAGAGTACGCTTGTCGCTATCAGGTAGACATCAGAAATAAAAATTTACAAAAAAAAAAATAATAAAAGATTTCGGATTTGAAAATTTGTATTTTTTTCATATTAATTATTTTAAAAAAGGTTCAAATGTTAACCAATAATTATTCTGGAAGTTTACCCAATAAGCATTTGTGTGTAGATGTGATGTGATTTGTGTGTAAAATCCCAGCAGAACTGGCGACGCTCATCCCGAGACGCACATCTTGCGACGCACATCTCGCGACGCACATCCTTCTATGTATATCTAGCAACACACGTCTTATGACGCAAATCCTACAATGCACATTCCGTGAACACTCTTGTAGTCATTTTTTTTCGCATTATCCAAATTATTCCAGGTAACATTTAATTCCATAATTGAGAAGAAAATATAGTAAGATCTAGAGTAGCGCTTTTCTTTTGTTTAATTATTTATTTAAGACTATATTGCACATTATTTCCGAAATATTGCTGAGTGGATTAATTTATGCTTGACCTATTTATTTTTAATATATCGCTTGTTCCGTTTGTTTGTATGTAGAATAAGATGTTCAATTTTTTTTGAACAATGTAGAATAACTTTTAATCAGGTAGTTGAATTTTTAAACAGTAAAATTACTTTCAGACGGGAATAGTTGCATTTTTAATCCAAAAGACAAAATAGTTTAACGTGCGTAAAACTTAAATCGGATTGCGCTCAGGGCTATTAAATCGACATCTGTTTCGTTCACATAGATTATTCGCTTGTATACTTCTATCGCATAAATCACTGAATATATTCTCAATGCGAAATATATGAGGTGGATTGGTGGAATAATATCTGCATTATTAATTGTGAATATTGGAAAATCACACTTTAAATACAATGGTAATTTTTAGATTAAATCATTTATGGTATATTTAATGCACGGCTTTAATGCTATTATACCGAGTGAAATGATGAGAAGGATTTCAATTATTGGAAATGGATCATGTTTTAAATTTTTTATTTGAAATTATTATTATGTATTACATAATCTACAATTCATTTATTCTATCAGCATTGAAGTTCCGAAATTTTTCTCCATTTATATTAAAAGTATGATTTTTGCATTATAGAATAAAATGAATCAACTTTTATAATAAATATAAACAATTTAAAAATTAATAATTGGTAACAACCTCAAGATCTTAGTTTAAACTGAATAATTTATAGTTTTCAATTACAAAGCGAAGACTTTTTAGTATTTTTAATATATATATATACAAACTTTAACGTTTCACAATATTCCTAACTCTTTAAATTTTGATCAATGTGATTGACTATAGAATGTTTATAGATTACATTTTTAATTATAGTTTCCAGTGCGCAATTAATAAATTGTTTATTAGTTAAGATACAAGAAATAAAGTGTTTTCCCTTTAAAAGCAAGGAATTTGAAAAAGTGGATCAAAAATTGAGTTCCTAAAAATAATTCTCACCTGTTAACTAGTTGTAATTTTTTTATTTCAGTTGCACTACAAGAAAAGCTTACTTTTTTAAATGTAAATACGTTTAGGCTAAAAAAATTTACATTTTGTTATTTATTCGCAAAAACAAGTATTCAAAAAAGTTTAAACAGATACTATATTCTTCTGTAATTTATAACTAATACCATATAAATTTAAAAATTTGTATTTTTATCAGAGTCACAATACGCTTCTTTATGATAATTCTAGATTTCTCAAAGTTGCAAAATCGCATATTGAAAGTTTTGAAATTTAGTCATATGGTTTTAATTTGAGCCAGTTTTGAAATAAATAATTTCATATTTAAATATTCAATCCTTCAGAATAACATTTCTGAATTTCGCAATCAAAGGCGCATAATTGTGCAATTTCAAAACTTTGAAATCATAGCGACTAATATTTCGACATGAATTTAAAAAAATTAAGCGTCTAGTTCAACTTAAAAACTTCTAAATTGAAATTTTGTTAATTTTAGTGGTTGAAAATAACAGTGACTTCATTTTTTTTACTCGAAAAAAATACTCGCTTTGAAATATAAATCATACCGTATTTACTGTTTCAATGAAAATGTGAAATTGCAAAAATTCTCGTATAAAGTAATTTATTTTCATAGCTTCTGATTTAGGATTTTCAAATTTTAGGCATTTCCAATTTTTAATTATTCAATTTTAAAAGCTTTTTTTGTAATTAAAAAGGTTTAATTCCTTGCAGGTTCACTCGAAATATTGTTCTTTTAAGAAAAATTAAATAATTTAAAATTATTTTATTTGAATCTTTTTCAATTTAAAATCGGACAGTATACTTTTATTAAATTAAAAGTTCTTTAAACATACTTTTATACAAAGAACAAGTATGCATGTAATGGATTCTGATATACTTTTACTCTCAGTCCTTAAAATCCTAGCAGAACTGGCAACGCTCATCCCGCGACGCACATCTCGCGACGCACATCCTGCTATGTACATCTCGCAACACACGTCTCATGACGCAAATCCTACAATGCACATTCCGTGACCACTCCTGTAGTCATTTTATTCGCATTATCCAAATTATGCCAGGTAACATTTAATTCCATAATTGAGAAGAAAATACAGTAAGATCTAGAGTAGCGCTTTTGTTTTGTTTAATTATTTATTTAAGACTATTTTTCACATTATTTTCGAAATATTGCTGAGTGGATTAATTTATGCTTGACCTATTTATGTTTAATGTATCGCTTGTTCCGTTTTATTGACTTATGTCACATTATTCAATATTAACGTAAAAATTATTGAATGCTATTCGGTAGCAGTTTTATTCTCGTGTTTCGAATTCCCACACAAGCAGAAGTTATTTTTTTAATTACTTCAATATTGATGAATGCGTAGAATCAACTACAAAATAGAAAATGTTTATTTCTATTAAATTCAAAATTTCCGCTTTTTTATTTACGGTACTCAGAATAATAATGAGTTTTAAAAGCTTTTAAATACATAGTATTAGGAATTTTGTGTTGTCAATATTCACCGGTACAGAGATAGCTGTGATAAAAAATAATTGCTTTAATTTCTTGATTGTGCTTTCTTATTTTAATCATACTAGACTTCGAAAATTGTATAATTTTCAAGCGCCTTCTCATGCGTTAGAAAAAATTGGTATTTTTAATTTTTCTCAGGTTAAATTTGACAGCTCTGATTAGCTTTAAATGCGCTTGCAATCTAAATATTTTCACAACCTATTCAAGGATTCAGACAATAATGACAAAAACGGCATTTCAAGGCATTTCATTTATCATTGTGTTTCGTACCTTATATTTAGGTTTTATCCTGTCTACTGGCCCCAAATTTATTCCCTGTCTTAAATAATATTAGAATTTGTGAATTATTCTACATTCCCCTAGATTTAATTTAGAACATCATCCCTGTATCTTTCCAAAATATAATGTGATTTAATTTGGCCTTTGTACTTATCCACAAAAACGTAATCAGGCATTGATTTAATATCATAATAAAAATAATCCTTTTGCAATTTTTAAATTTCTAATCCTATGTGTAATTATATATATTATTTATTTATTTTGATTTCAGGAACCAACCCTTTCATCATTTTCCAGAGAGAGGACTAAGGCAGTTTGAATAAAATGTTGATTTTTAATTGATGAATGATGGGCTAATTTTTAATAAATTGACCGTTAATAATTATTTTATAGAATTCTCTAAGTGGATAAATTTCTAAAGTTTCTCTTAAGCGTTTAGTGCTTGAGTTATTCCAAGGCAGTAATTTCCTTTATATGAAACATTTAGTAAATGCTAAACTGTTACATTAACTTTAGTAAAGTTTTTAGTCTATTTCAACCAGAAATTCTCTAGCGTGTTGAAACTGCAAGCAGGGCTTTAAAATATGGCGCCATTTACGCGTCGTTGCTTGCACTAAAATTCGAAGCTCTCGAAATGCAAATTCCACGTTGCTCATTCTCATTAGTTTCGATTTGGATAATTAATGATTCCCCTGGCGCTGGTGGCTGCGTGTACATAATAATGCTAAAGCACGCGTTATTGCTTCCGTCGAATAATATCTTAAACTATGATAAATCTAACACAATGGTAGTAACGAATGAGAATAAAATTTAATTTTACAATATTGTAAAAACGCAAGCTCATTCATTTTGTATCAATAAAATATTTAAAACGATTAGAGCATTAGATTTTAACCTTATCATTAATTTCTTAAATCTAGATTCGTGAGAGGAAATTTTTGTCAAATAAAAAAAAAAAAAGATTAATAATACCACCATGAAAAAAAAAATCTCAATGAATGACTGAATGCAAAAAAATGGTTCCCGGGAACTATTATCTGCAACATAATTGAGTTTGAAAAACATTATTTAAAAATTGAATAAACGTGCTAAAATCTATAAAAAAAAGTCTCAACAAAAAGTGGTCAGCAGGCTAGATTTTTTTCCCAAAAAGTTTTTAAAAGATAATTTTTAAAATGCGTAAGCTATAGCTTATACGATTTTATTAAATAAACTCAATTTTCAACTCTCTAATGATTTGTAGCCTGGAGATACAGCTACAGCAAAAACTAATTGATCGATTTAAATGAAACTTCGCAAACATTATTGCTGTATCCCTAGAAAAAAATATTACTGTATGCAGATTTTTTATTATTACTAAAATAATAATTGCAATACCCCTAAAAATGCTACGTTTGGAAAAACTCTGCCTAGTACCTGCATTAATATTAATATTTTATTTACTTATAATGAAGGTAATCAAAGTTTTGAATTTAAATAATAAATTCAAGTGAGAATATTAGAAAGTTTATAAACAAGATTTTCATTTAAGAAAATGAATGTTTATGAATTGGTTTAACCAATTGACCAATTTGCATCGAACCACTTAAATAAAAACATTTAAAAAAGTAGCTTCCGCCCGTAAATATTTTTCATATTTTAGAAACTAAATTTAGCACTTTTGTAAAAAATGTATTATGTTTAATAATTATTCACGCCACAGCTTATAATTTTCAACTGATTTTTACAATAATTTGAAAATGAGGCTGTTGTGTGGATTCATCATCGAGTTTTCACTCATTTTTAATAGACTAATTATTTTCTGCGATTTTCTCCTTTTTATAATAAAATAGATGTTTTACTAGAAACTCATATAGCCTAAACCATATACAATCGATTAGTAGAAAAATTTCAAGATAGGTTTTTTCGAATACTACTACTTTCTTTTGTTATTATACATCCAATCTGGTTCAGTATTTTACTAATTGATTGATTTGATTATTGATTACAATTTGATTATTTTATCAAAAATTGTAACTATTTTGTTAAAAAGTTATATTTTTTGGTAAAAATTTCAACTGCTTAGTTAAAAGTGAAACTACTTTAATAAAAAATAATCTTTTTGGATGATTACTTATCTCTTTAATATAAAATTTACCCTTTCAAAGTTTCTGAAATTCAGCGTTTTGTTCGAAAAATAATCATTTTCGATGAATATTAAACACTTTTTCTTCAAATTCATTTTCTTGTTGAAAATTCCTCATTATCATTAAAAATTTAACTATTTGGCTAAAAACAATATATTTAGTTAAAAATTCTTTTTTTCGAGAAGCTTAACTTTTTGGTAAAACCTTGACCATTTTTATTTGAAAATGTAAGTATTCTGTTCTTAAATAATCTCTTTTCGTTGAGAATTCATCTTCCTTGATAAAATAAGAAATCAACTAATTAGTTTAAAGTGAAACTAGTTTTTGAAAATACCGATCTTCTTGCTGGAAAATTCTTTTTTTTATTTTAAATTGTTAAACTGTTTGTTTTAAAGTGAAAACACTTTCTTACAAATTAAGTTTGTTTAGGTTCAATTCTTTGGTGGAAGTTTTAACTTTTTTTTTTCAAAATTGCTCTTTTTAGTAATTTTGGTCTGAATTTAACTGATTAAAAATTCTTTTCTTTTTATTGAGAATCAGACGATTTGGTTTTTGGTTCTAAAAATATCTTCCTTAGTTGAAAATTTAAATATTTGTTTTTAAATTTGTCATTTGGTATTAAATCTTTTTAATTTTTTTTCAATGGATGATATATGAGTATAAAACTCATATTTTTAGTTGCAAAATTAACAACTTTATGTTGGAAAGTAAACTTTATCATAAAACTTTTCAGCTTGGTTAAAATTAAAACTTCTTTAATTAAATTTTAATATTATTAATTTGAGAATTCGACCATTTGGTTAAAAATGCATCTTGGTATGTTGAAAATTCAAATATTTTGATATCACCTTTTTTCGTCAAAACTTTTACTGTGTTATTAAAAATGCATCTTCTTTGGATTAAAAATTGGTCTTTAAGGATAGTAATGTTATCTTTCTTGGCTAGAGATTAACTTTTTTTTCGAAATTCAACTGCTTTCTAAAACTTTTTGTTTAGTTCAAAATTCAGCTTCCAATTCATTCTTACATAGTTCAATGTTTCATATCTATCTGAAATATTTTTCGATAAATATTTTTAATCTTTCGGTAATCTTCGCGAAATATTTTTCATCTTTGTAGAATCTTTAACAATACTTAAGTTATCATTGTAACATTTATTAAACCTTTAGAAATCTTACCGAAATATTTGATAATATTTACGAAATTATTTCAATCTTTTCTAAATCTTTAGGAAATCATCGAAGTCTGAAATACCTGAAATCTTTGGAATATCATTAATATCTCTATGTCTTTCTAATCTATCTGAAATCTCTTCAAAATAATGAAAATCATTCTAAAATCAGTTTAATTCATATTTGAAATATTTTTGACATATTTGGTAATTTTTGTGAAATTATACAAATCTTTCGCAATCAGTGAAGTTTTTGTGAACTTTTTTTAATCTATCCGATATCTTTGAGATCTTTAGAAAATCATTGAAATCTGTGTAAATTCTTTGTAAAATCTTTTTCAATTCTTTAAAAATCTTTGTGAAATCTTTGAGAAATGATTGAAGTCTTTTTGAAGTCTCCTCAATGTATCCGAAATTTATGAAACCTTTCTGGCCTGATTAGGAAATTATTTAAATCTTTGTAAAATCTGAAGCAATATGAATTTTATACTTGTATTTATTATTTATAATTGACTATTAATAGTTTATTTATCATATGTTATTTAGGTTGATTTTTTTCATATTATATTATTATTATACTATGTTCAATAGGGTGGTCCAAAAATGCATTAGAGATTTTTTTTCCAAATTTAATGCAAAACACCAGGAAATTTGTTCGCATCCACACAAAAATAAAAGCATTTAAAAAAACATTTAGCGGTGGCGCAAGCCCCATGAAGTTTAGCACGTATTTCCCATAAGAAAAAAATACGTGTCTGTAAATTTTATTCAAGATTATCAATATTAGGTGAATCCAGTTCGAAATACACCATTTCTCTTCACAATTAGTCACATAATACAAATAATATATTACTTAGTAAATATTACCCCCATAAGTCTGTTTTATAGGGTCCCATACAACCCCCATAAGTGAAAAAATGGGTTTTTCGAGTTTTTGGCGCTAATGACAATTTTTTTCCGTTTTTTTAACGCAGATTATTTCAAATACATGAAATACTACTTTATACTGACAATTATGTGTTGATTTAAATTGTTTAAATAATTTATTATTGCATTATCAACTTTTTCTTAGAAAAGGGTTAGAAACTCAAGGTTTTTCTTAATTTTTTATCTTATTTTCAACGTCTCAGTTAGAGCGAGGTAATAATCAAATAAAGTTAACAAAAATAATTGTTCAAACAATTTTTTATTATTCATAACAATATTCCCTTACAATAATGCTAGAAAGTTGGGTTTTTTTTCTGAAATTTACAACTTTTTGTCCACTTTTCAATTAAAGTAAGTAATTATTTAATTTAATTTATCAAAAATAATTGTTTTAAAAAATTTTTAATGTTAATAGTTACCTTTTTCTAGATAAATACTACATAGTTGCGGTTTTTTCTTAAGATTTTTAACTTTTCATCACTTTTCAATTATAGTAAAGTAATAATTGATTTATGTTAGAAAAATAATTTTTTGAACAATTCATTATCATTGCTAATAATCTTTTCTTTGCTGAATGATTGAAACTTGCAGTTTTTTCTGAAATTTTTAACTTTTTGCCTACTTTTCACTTGAAGTGAGTTAATATTTAATTAAATTTAAAGAAAATAATTGTATGAGCTAATTATTATTGTTTATAGCTATCTTTTCTTAGATTAGTGCTAAAAAGTTGCGGTTTTTTCTAAATTCTTAAGCTTTTTGTCCACTTTACTCTTAATAAGGTGATAATTAATGCCAGTTAAAAAAATGCTTATTTAAACAATTTATTATTGTTTATAATTATTTTCTCATAGATAAGTTCTAGAAAGTTCTGGTTTTTTCTGAAATGTTTACCTTGGCTTTAACTTGTTAGCTGTGAACAAATAATAAGTGAGCATTGGAGAGAATCATATTTTAAACAATCTCTTTATTTTTTGTGCATATATTTTTCTGACATAAAACAGATATTTGAAATATGCTTTAAATTTTCTAAATGGATCATATTGAATACAACTTTTCCTTGAAGTAATGACTGAGAGACTGAGCTACTTTTTAGCAGTTCTCTAAGAGAAGATAGCTAAAAACAATAATAATTTGTTCAAACAATTATTTTTGTAAAATTAAATTAAATATTAACTCACATCAAGTGAAAATTGGGCAAAAAGTTTAAAATTTTAGAAAAAACCGCAAGTTTCAATCATTAAGCAGCGAAAATATTATAAGCAATGATAATAAATTGTTTACATAATTATTTTGTTTACATGAATAAATTATTACATTTCTCTAATTGAAAAGTGATAAAAATTTACAAACGTTAGAAAAACCGCAACTTTTTATCACTAATCTAAAAGAAGATAGCTATAATTAATAATAATTTGTTTAAACATTTATTTTTGTTAAGTGAAATCAATATTAACTCACCTCGAGTGAAGAGTGGGCAAAAAGTTAAAAATTTCAGAAAAAACCGCAAGTTTCTATGATTAAGCAAAGAAAATATTCTTAGAAATGTTAATAAATTGTTTAAACAATTATTTTGTGAAAATAAATTAATTATGACTTTACTTCAATTGAAAAGTCATAAAAAGTTAAAAATTTCAGGAATAAACCGCAACTATGTAGTATAATTCTAGAAGAAGGTAGCTATAAACATTAAAAATTCATTTTAATAATTATTTTAGCTAAATGAAATTATATAATGACATACTTTATGTGAAAAGTGGACAAAAAGTTGAAAATTTCAGAAAAAACCGCAACTTTGTAGCATTATTCTAAGAGAATATTGTTATAATCAATAACAAGTTGTTTAAACAATTATTTTTGTTTCCTTTAATTGATTATTACCTTATTCTAACTGAAACCTTGAAAATAAGTTGAAAAATTCAGAAAAAACCTTTACTTTCTAACCCTTTTCTAAGAGAAAGTTGGTAATAACAATAGTAAATTGTTTAAACAATTTAAATTAACATCTAATTATCAGTATAAAATAGTATATAATGTATACAAAACAATCTGCGTTAAAAATCAAAAAATCATGATTAGAGCTAAAGACTCGAAAAACTCATTTTTCCAGTTATAAGGGTTGTTTGGGACCCTATCAAATAGACTTATGGGGGTGATATTTAAAAAAGTAATATATTCCTTGCATTTTCTGACTAATTGTGAAGAGAAATGGTGTATTTCAAACTTGATTCACCTGATATTGAGAATTCTGAATAAAATTTACAGAAACGTCTTTTTTTCTTATGGGAAATACGTGTTAAACTTCATGGGGCTTGCGCAACCTCTAAACATCATTTTTTTCAAAAAAAAAAATGCGTTTATTTTTGTGTGGATTCGAACAAATTTCCGGGCGCCCTAATGTTCAAATTATACCATTCAATATAATAAGTCTATGCACCTGGGTTCTCAATAACCTAACCAGGAGAGGCTGTCTGATAGCAGAGTGGGTGAGGATCTCTTTGCTGTCTGAAGAGGTTTGCGTCATTCACTGTACTATAGGGTACAACTGGCAACCTGGGATTTATTTTTCTAGAATATTAGAAACAACGAAATGTACCAAAATCTAAATCGTCATTGAAGGTAACGGGATTGGGTGTATCGTCTTGGGAATAATCAGAAGTAAGGCACAGTAGGCTTAATAGCTGAAGCGCCAAGATAAACCTCGCGGGTTCCCACGTCTACACTACAAACTAAGAATTAGCATAATTACATTTCATCCCAAAACTTCTATATCTTGTAACATTTTTTCTTTTCTTAAAAATAATCACGCCGAACTAAAAAACGTCTTATCTGAATCGAGTGGAATTTATGGACACTAGCCAAGGCATTAACTGTGAACTTCCCTAAGTGCAAAGAAGCGCGAGAGAACCTCTGCTTAACAATCCGCGCACCAAATACGTTTTTCCTGCATTAACTCGGGATTAAGGGAGAAAGTTTCGCGAAAATTGTACGGAAGGCCTTTACGACCAGAGTGAATTGGTAACTTCCCTTCTATGTATGTACTTGCTGATCCCACGCGAACCAAGTAGGGCTAATCTCTGCTCGTTTCAAGGCGTTAAACGATTAACCATACACGGATAACACGATAACCACTAAATTAAATCTAGCTGTTCGCTCGCATGGATTACCGCAGTAGCGTATGAGAGGAAAGCATGGGAAAAAAGGAAATGAAATTGCAGGCTTTATAAAGAGGAGGTGTGAGTGCAGCGGGTAAGTGAGGATATGAGAGGGTGTACTTGAAATTAGTTTTTCTTAATTGGAGGAAGGCGCGACCAATATTCGATCCCTGTAATTGGAATATTGCAAGCGACTATCTCTGCAAACTCCCTCGTTGCGGATTTTTCCACAGCTGTGCAAACATGACACATATAGCACGGATATGAAAAATCGTTGCAAGTGCACTCTGATTATTGTGTGGTATGATTTTACATCTAATTTCAAATTGGATCTGGAAACGAAATATATTTTATATCTATTGAAGAGTAAATACAGAAATTATAGAGCAGTGGACAGATTAGAAGGGTCAAGTTGATTTGAACGCGACCAAATCCCTAGCCGACAATAACTTTTAACCTACCCAACTTTACCACACGGAAAAAAAAGACTGGAAATTTTCCGAGACTTCAATTGAGGGGCCGGATCTTATAACGGCGTATAGAATTTTCTCTTGCGAAATCATAGTCCCTTGGAGGCTTTAAAACAAATTTTAGATTTAAAATTTTTGAAGGACATATCTGGACGTGAAAGTTTATTGTGCATCTTTTTTCTTTTAGACAAAAAGTTGTAACTTTTTTAGTTTTCGAAATAAACCAAAAAACTGAATATGCTTAAAGATGTCCTTTAAATGACAATATGATAGGAATCAGAACCGCTGTTTTCAAAAATTATTACTAATTTTTTTCTCTAGCTCGGCGCGAATCGAACACTTGTAGCTTCCAGCGTTTCGTTTAGCGAGGGAATTTTGAGCAGTCAAATACTTTTCACGACGAAAATTCGAAGAAAGGTATAATGAAGTTTTTTGGAAAGTTTTAGATCACAATATTTAATAGTTTAGGAGTAGTTATGATTTTAGTGAACGTCAGCGCTGGAGTTTTCGAGCTTACTATGCACTTCGCTGTACCATGTTCTCTCGCTAGAGAGTTTTTGCTTATAATATGATCTTATGAAATTTTTTAGTGAATAACAGTTAAACAAAAATAAGTTAACCTTGACCTTGAGCATGCATTCTGAAAACAAACCTATGCACACATTTTCTTACACTTTTTCTAAACCTATTTCAAAAATAAAACAGATCAGGTAGTCCTTAACTATGCTCTGGACAGTGCACATTAAATTAAATTTTAAGTTTAATAAAGTTGAATATCTCACGAAAACTCCAGCGCCAAAACCACAGTTTTGAATTTCCATCATATTGTCAATCGAAGGACATCTTAAAGCACATTCCCTAAAATTATCATTAAAAAGTTTTAAAAACTGGAGCACTGAGCACGAGTTGGAGTGAAAAACGGATTAAAATCAAATTTTTCAAAAAAGTCAGTTTTTGGGTTTTATTTCGAACACTAAAAAAGTTAAAACTTTTTATCTAGAGGAAAAAAGATGGACACTAAAATTTCACGTATAGATATGTCCTTCAAAAATTTTAAATATAAAATTTGTTTCGAAGCCTCCAGGGGACTTTGATTTCACATGAGAAAATTCTATACGCCCTTATGCGATCCGACCCCTCAATTATAGTCAATAAAGTTCTCCAAGGCTAAACAAAAAACGAAGCATATATAGCCAAGTGTCTGAAGCACGCATAGACTGAATCAACAAAAGAGCAATAGAAAAAAATGTGTAACCCGTTCAGCAACTCGACATTAAAATTTCGAGTTAAGTCAAGGAAGGGTTTATAGACCGTGAAGATTGACATTTTATGCGAATAAAATATTAACAAAAATTTTAATCTGTCGTATTATTGGCTATCATTAATATACAGGGTGGGCCATTTGAATGTATCCACCCTAAAATCATATTTCTACAAAATCGGTTTTGACATTGAGATAAATTGTCAAGGTTATTTGAAGGACACATTGATTTTTAAAAATTGGAACCCTCTATTTTTGACATTAGATTCTGAAAGAGCGGGAAATTTTACGTCCAAAATGGTAGTTAAAAGTCAATTTTCATGAGCTCAAATAAAGGTTAAATCGATGTCAAATTTAAAAAATCATGCAGAATATGATTTTTTTCTTTTATTTCTTAACACTTTTGGGCAACACAAAGCTGGCGTGAATTTAAGACTAACGACGTTGATTGCCTTGACCTTGAGGCCAAGTTGGAAGGTCATCCGAAGGTAAAAGTGTGGAGTTTGTTGGTTTGGAGCTTGTGAATCTGTGGTTTTGGTTTCGGGTGTATTAGTTGAACAAAACAAACATTTTGACCTTCGAATGTCCTTCCAAGTTAGCCTTAAGATAAAGGTGATCAACTCCATTGATCCCAAATCCACCCCAGCTTTGCGTTGCCCAAACGTGTTAAAAAAATAAAACAAAAAGATCATGTTCTACATGATTTTTGACATTTGACCTACATTTAACCTTTATTTAAACTCGTGAAAATGGACTCTAACTCTCATTCCGGACGTAGAATTTCCCGCTCTTTCAGAATCTAATGTCAAAAATGGGGGTTTCAATTTTGAAAAATCAATATGACCTTCAAATAACCTTGGAAATTTATCTCAAAGTCAAAACCTATTTTGTAGACAGATGACACCCATTGTCTTGAGCAACTTTTGTACAAACAATTTTTATATACTGCTTATTTCCAGAGATTTTGGGGTGGATAAATAAAAATGGCCCACCCTGTATGTCTATTTTAACACACTAACACTTTTAACGCTTCGAAAAATTGAAGAACCACGTTTGAAAATCCTGGCATCATGCATGCATTTTTTAAGTGAACTTTATTTAAATAATTTTTAAGTACAATTTTTTCGCAAAAATTTATTTTTTCACCAAGGGATGATTTTACTTGAAAAAATTCATGTCTTTCAATTATTTTAACTCAAATTAATAAAGAAAAATAACTTTTTTTGATTATTAAAATATGATGTTCTTCATGACTAAATTTCTATTTAGAAAATGAATTATCTTATTTTCATTTTTGAAAATTAAAAAATATAATTCGAGATTTAACAAATTTATAAAAAACAATAAAATTTGGTGCTTCTTTTTTTATTTGTAAGATGCAACGTGTTTAAGTTACACAGAAATAAAAAATTCATGATAATAAGCCTGACGTATTTGCCACATTACACCAAAAAATTATTCCTGTAAAATTTGAAGTTCGGGAAAAACTTAATTTCACAAGGAAACAGAATTATAGATTCGAAAATAACTTTTGCAAATTGTTATTAAAGAATAATTATTTATAATAGAATTTTTGAGGAGAAACAGGAATTTTGTAACCAAAATTTATGAGCAGTATTTAAGATTCAATATCAAAATAATAATTTTTCCAATTAATAAGAATGTTGCTAAAAGAATTGTTGCATAAATTTTCGAGACAATAAATCAGATAATCGTAATTATCGACCATTCAGTACTTAGTTCTTAAAGAAGTATTATATTCATGCTAATTCGATTAACTTCTAAAACAACGTTTTATTGATTTATTAAAATTTGAAATATTGAGGTGGCTTTTATGCAAATACTTTTAGAATAAAAAGAAATACATTTTTTTGTAACACACTTTCTTATATTTTATTTTAATAATTTAGTTTTTAAATTTTGTGAGATATAACAAAACACTAACTACACCGTTGGGTTCTAAAACAAAATAAAATAATATCCATGTATTGGGAATTTTTTTTATACAATTTCAAGTGTAATATAAATGAATAATTACCAAGTCCACATGACCAAGACACATGATAAAATTTCGGTTTAAATATTAAATTATTATCATCTAATTTTTAAATTAAATAATTGAATTTCAGCATATATAAATTAATAACAATTTTTTCAACAAAAAACTAAACCAATTCACGTTTGTCTAAAGTTTAATCATTTTCAGTTAAAATTTCAACTTCTTGATGAAAATTTTAACTACTTTGCCAAAAATGTAATTCATGTATTTTGTTAAATATCGTCTTTTTGGTATAAAACTAATCATCTTAATTTAAAATGAAAACATTTGTTTGAAATTTATGTATTTTATTAAATATTATATATTTTGTAATAAAAGTTCATCTTTTAATTAAAAAATAATCAGATTTAGTTGATTATTTAACTCTTTTATTGAACATTCTTCTTCTATATTGCATTCAACTGCTAT
This sequence comes from Druon quercuslanigerum, assembly GCA_010014905.2. Taxonomy (NCBI): domain Eukaryota; kingdom Metazoa; phylum Arthropoda; class Insecta; order Hymenoptera; family Cynipidae; genus Druon; species Druon quercuslanigerum. The sequence goes on along the minus strand of JAAAKG020213866.1, from coordinate 23,920 downwards.
AGGTTTAAAATTAAAGTCTTTTGTGGTGGAAATATCAAGCAAATATTAAATTTTTTTTAAAATTATCCGTGTATTTCAAAATCCATATAGTTAAAAATTAAAATATTTCATTAAAAATGTATGCATCTTATTAGAAAATCTACTTTATTCGTAAAAATGTCTCTTTTTGGTTAAAGATTTATGATTATATTAAAAAATTGATTTCTTTTGTTCAAAACTGAACTACATTGTCTAAATTTCGTTTGTTAAACTAAAAATTGTACTAGTTGGTTAAAAATTAATTTTTTATTACCAATTCATAGTTTTAGTTCAAAAATTAAACTTCTTCAAAGAAAATTTGTTTTTTCAAACCTAGAATTAATTTTTTCCAATTAAAATTTAAATCGCCCACCACTGGTCAGGAATTTATCTTCTTTAGATAAAAGTTTTATTATTTGTTTGAAAATTTACATAATATGTTGAAATTTAAAGAATATGAATCGTTTTGGTTTAAAATTTTTCTAGTTTGTGAAAAATTTATCATTAATAAATTTTGTGGTTTTTTTAATTCAACTGTTTTAACGATTATTAATTTTGATAAAACATTTATCTTTTTATTGAAAATTCAACTGATTGATTCAAAATCAATTTTTTAAATGATTTTTTCCTGAAAATTTAACTAGTTGGTTAAAAATTCAACTTTTTGGTTAAAAATTAACTTTTTTCTTCAAAACTTCCATTTTTAAAGAAAAACTTTAACTTTAAAAGAAATTATGTTATTTATTGAAAAATTTTTTTTCTTATAAAAAATTATTCTTCTTGTTTGAAAATTTATATTTTAATTTAAAAATACAACCGTTTTGTAAAATTCTCGTCCTTTTGACCCTGCAATAATAAATTTTTAATAAATTTTTCTTTCAATATGGACTAAAACTTTTTTTTCGATTAAAAATTTAAATCTGATTAATATATTGAAGTTGTCTAATTATTAGTTGATAATTTTAGAAAAATTAGTCTTCCAAATGCTAAAAATATTTAATTGTGCAGTTTCGAGAATCACTAATAATTCTACCTGAATTGTAAAAAATTAAACCAATTAAAATTTAAAAGTTCAACATTGTGTTGAGTAAAGTCCAAATAGATAATAAAATAAATATTTTATTTATAATTTTACAATTAAAATTCAGAAGGTTGTTTGCTGTGACTGTTAAAAATTATAGTCGACACTGAGGGTTTCTGATTCCAAAATGATGGAAATTCACTTCAAATATTTAAAATTTTCAAGTGTTTAAATATACCAAAGTTTTAATATCAGAGTTTTTAGTAATAAGCTCTATAGTAATTTTTTTGAATTTTACATGTTTTCGAGTAAAAATTACTTCATTTTGTACTTCTTTTTTACTATCGTTGAATTTTCAAGTTTTATATTTGAAAATTCTGAAAGTTTAGATTACAAAAATTACGGTGAATTCCCTGTTAGGCTTGAAACAAAATCTCGCTTTAAACCTGTGAAATTTCCAAAACTTAAGTATAACAATTTTTATTTTCAGAGGTTCTAATTTAACAGTTTTAAATTTTGAACATTCTTCAGTTGAAATGATTCAATTCTAAATGCTTTTATTTAAAAAATAAACAAGTTTAATCCCTTGTTTGTCCACTAGAAAAATTGTCCTGTTCCAAAAATGCAATTACTTTAATTACAAGCTGTTTGAAAATTTGTTTTCTAAATGATTAGTTAGTTGATTATATATTTTTAATCTTAGAAAATCGAAACCTCATGACGTGAACGCGCGCTTCTCCTTTGCAAATACATTGATAGTGTATTTTTACAATTCACAATCAATAAATTAAATTCAACTTGTAGATTTAACGGATCCTGTGAAATTTAAAAATATTTGCAAGTCACAAAATAATTTAATTTCAAGATTCAGATTGTTTCGATATATCCACAAGCTTTACGATTTTCGAAGACTAGGCTTTCACTTTTGAAGCAAGTTTATCTTTAAAAAAAGATAGATACGTATTTTTTCTTTCGATTCAATTGGCCATAGTTTCCAATATATCGTGTTTTAAGTATTTATAAGCATTAGATCAACGGGAAAAGTATGCATGTAATGGATTTTGTTGTACTTGTACTTTCACCCTGTTAAATCATAGCAGAACTGGCGACGCAAATCTCGCGACCCATGTAACGCGACGCACATCTTGCGATGTACATCTCGCGACGCACATATTGCGATGTAAATCTCGCAACACACGTCTCGTGACGCGAATCCTGCAATGCACGTCCCGTAACCCCTCCTGCTTATCATCAATGGTGGAGTCATTTGCTTCTTATTATCCATTTATTCCAGGTAAAATCTAATTCCACAATTGAGAAGAAAAGATGGTGAGATGTAGAGTGGACCCTTTGTTTTCTTAAATTTTTTACTCAGAAATATTTTGCACATTATTTCCGGCATATTTCTGAGTGGATTAATTTATGCTTGACCTATTTATTTCTAATGTATCGCTTGTTCCGTTTTATCGACTAGTGTCGCATTGTTTAATATTAACAATTTAAATATTTTGATTTTTTATAGTTCAGAAATATAAAAAATTGTATACATTTTTTTTCCTAATGGACTGAAACATTTTTTCGACTGAAAATGCAACTCTGATAGAGAACTCGTATTTTTTATACCTTATCTCTTTTGTTAGAAATTTTTTGTTTGTTTAAAAATAAAACGGTTCAATTACAAATGAATAGATTTTGTTAAAAATTTAACAATTTCGTAGAATATTAATCTTCTTTTTTAGTTACTTTTTAAAAATAAAAGTAAACATATTTTCTTGATTAAAATATAAACTATAACAATTTTGTTGAGAGTTTATCTTCTTGCTTAAAAGTAACAATAACGTTATTAATTCATAATAAATAGTAAGATTTTACCAAACTCGGTGTCACAGCTCGTCTTAGGTAATTTTTTAATTACTCCTAAATAAATTAATGGAGAAAGTGTAATCAGAAGAAATTACGTAATATAGAGGGATGAGGGTCTGAACCCGATGGACCCTAGAAAGGGGGAGGGCGTGTTTTAAAATTTTACAAAAACAAATTGCCAAATGTGATTATATTCTTTGGGGAAGATTATATATCAGAAGTATGAGGTGGATAATTTATTACCATGTCTCTGCTTTTATAATGGACAGCGCAGTTATGCTCGTTATTGCCCGTGTGCTTGTCTCATAACACCCATGACAATCATCTAGTTACTGTCAACCAAATTGGCCAACGAGACGCATTTCAATGAGTTGGAATGCCCAGCACACAATGCCGAAAGTTATTTTGGACAATTTACAACTAGAGCTGCTTACCATAAGCTGAAATTAAATTGTTTTTGATTTATGACAGAAATTTTTAACCGCTAGCTCAGCTTTCCATCATGGTACAATTTAATTAAAAATTGGATTGTATCTTTAGTTTATTTTCTCTTTTTTTCAAATGAAAATTATTATTTTATTTTTTAAGATCTCGTGAAAAATAATAATTGAAAAGCTGACTAACAACAACCAAAAAATTAAAAAACAGAGCTGAGAAATTTCCCCTTTGATTTAAGAAAAGATATTCTTGTTTTTTTGTCTCGCGCTATTTTCAAAATAAAACCTAAACAACATTTTTTTTATTATCTATGAATTAAGATACAAGAAAATAAAATCATAAAAAATATTTTTTATATCAAATACAAATTTATCTGTTAAATGAATGTATAATAAGCAGTTGCTTTTTGGTTAATAAATATGAATTTTTGAATTAAAAAATTTATGAAATAACCTACAATTTTTCATAATTATAGTTTTAATTTTCAAAGTCAAAAGATTAAAGTTTATAATAATATTTTTAATAAAAAATTCTAACGTGCCCTATTACTGTATAAATTTTTTAAACCTTATTTTAAATTTAATCATTTTTTATCAACAATATAAATTTTAGACGTAAAAACATTAACATAACGGTACAAAAAATGATTGAAGTTTGTAAATCTTTTTTCAAATCGCATGATTTCAGTTAATCAAGTATATGATTTACGTTTAGATTTTTTTTAAATCTCAACAATCCGTTGCTGAAAGCCCACTGGATGCCTATTCATTTACCATGGATTTTGTTTAAAATCCTGAATTTGTATTAAAAAGTCGTCAGAAAACAAAAGAACTCAATTTATTGAAAAATTCCTAATTTTCAAAATATAACAATTTTTCATCAAAAATACCCATTTCCGGTTAAAACTCTTCCAGGTTAGTAAACTTGAATAATCGAAAAAAATTCGCATTTAAATAATTAACATTCTTTTTCGGAATACCAGAAAACCATTTGAGGTATTTTTTAATTTTGTTTTTAAAATAATTTTTCAAACAATTAAAAAATAATTAAGGATTTTTTCATGAATCGTAAAAAATGATTTGTTCTCATTAACCCTTTACGAATTCTTCAAAAGATTTATTTAAAAATATAAAAAGTTGTCAACATCTTTGAAAATTTTTCAAAGCTTTTTAATTTTTAAATTACTTTTGTAATATTTAAAAAGCTTGAAATGATCTCTTTAACTAACTCGAGTTTTTTCAATGTTTTAGTCTCGCAAAATTGAAAATTCAATCGCATAATCTCTAAAATTTTCCTTTTACATTTTAGAAAATGATTATTAATGTTTTTAAATCTATCTTAATGTTTTCTTTCAAAATTAATTTTTTTCACAAAATTTTAAATTTCCATAGGAATCTTATAATTTTTAACTCTTTAAGGCCCTTTTTGAATTTTTAAAAAGAATTTTTATTAAAATCTGTAAAAATTCGAAGTCTGTTTAATATACTTTAAAATTTTTTCTACTATATGCATTTGTTTTTTAATTTAATTTTAAATTTTGTTTTGAATCCTGCAGAATGAAAAAATGACTTAACATCTTTAAATTATTTTTCGAGCATGCGAGCCTTCTCAGGTTAAAGGACACAATTACCGAATAGTTCGAAGTCGGGAATTTCATATTCAGGGAATTTTGCTTTGCTGGAAATTTTCCAAAGTCATATATTTAAAAAAAAAAATTTGGAATATTTTATGAGATTTTTTTTCATTTTAAATATAATTTAAAAAGCGCAGGAATGATTCGAGTACGCCTAAAAGATACTTCAGGATTTCTTTTTTTTTTTTTTAAAGACTTTTTACTGATTTATGAACAAATGCTGACTTCATAAATAATTATTATCTTTTGAAATATTTAAATTTCATATCAAAACCGGTACATTAACAAAAGTGCCAGTAATTTGTGTAAACAAAAAAATCTGGTTAGTGTGCAAAAATCAGGAAGGTTGAAAATCCCTAAAAATAATATTCCCGCATTGAAAAATTTACAAATAATAAAATTCTCGTAGAAAAAACTTTCCGAAAAATAAAATCACCGAATAGAAAAATTTCAAAAAAATATATTTTCACAATTACAAAGTTCTCAAATGCTAAAATTCTCGAGAGGCAGATTTTACGAATAATAAAATTTCCTAACTGTTTATATTGTCAAATAATTGGAAAATTCCCAAATAATAAAATCCCTGACGGAAAGTTGCTAAATTATAAATTATGCGAAGTAGAAAATTTTCGAATTAAAAAATATCTGACTATAAACCATTAAAATATTTATTTGCTAAATATTATTTATTTATTAAAAATACTTTAATCAAATTTTTTACAAAAAAATATATGTAGTAATCCAAATTCCTCAAAGCATTATTTAAATTCAAAATAACAATAATTAGAAAAAGAGACTTAAGGCTGATAATTATTTAATTTATTGTTATTCTAAATTAAAATATAATTCTGCAAAATTTCAACATTACAAATAGTTTCTTTTCGATAAAGCTATTCAATTATTTTCTTTTTGTTGAATAAATAATATTTGTTAAAGAATTAATTGTTTAAAATCTTAATTTTTTAAATTGCGTAATATTATAAACTGCCGGGAATTTTATTACTAGAAAATTTTGCTGTTTAATAGTATTATAAACGATCCAGGAAATACTTAATTTGACAATTTTAAAATTCAGGAATTTTATAATTCGGAAATTTTGAAATTAGGAAATTTTTTGTATTTGGAAATTTTATTGTTCGGAAAAATTATTTTTCGGAATTTTTCAGTCGCCCCGAAACATCATTCAAAAACGGAACCTTATCGAGCATCTTTTTCCAGTTTTCATGAAATTTAAAATCGAATCTCTCTGCGTTTTCATTGCAACAGAATTAGAGGAAAACTACCTCGAGATTGAATAACAACAAGTAGATAAAAGTGACTTATTCAGACGATGGCTTCAGAGCACAATTTCGTAATGCACATTTCAGGTAACGTCCATCCGAGAAAATTTTAGATTGGCCACTCGGGGAAGCTGGAGAGCGAATGAAATTGTTACAAAAATTTCCCAACGTTAAATCTGGCAGTAGTCCAATTTCCGTTCGAGGCAGGGAATGTGAATTTTAATATTTTCCAGGTTCTTAGAGGCGTTCAAGTGCAGGAAATGCACGTCATTCTTCCTGACATTTGTATTAGGATTTGTTCGAAGGAAGGTTATGTAAACTAATATTTTTCAGGTGTTTTATTTTTCAGATTTTCTGTTAATTGAAAAAATGTATTCTTGTTGCATCTGAATATAAAACTTTTATTTTTATTTTATAAAAAAGAAATCAGTAAATCTCTCAGTCATTTTTTTCAGTTAAATTTTATTTATTGATGAAGTAAAATCAGATTTAATAGCAATGATTCAGCTGGTCAAAAAGAACTTTGTCAACGAAGTTTTAAAATTTTTTTAGGAAAAGATTAACTTTAAAGAGTGTCTATTCATAGATATAAAAGTTTGTTTTTTTCAAAACCTTTAAATTATGATTATATGTTCTTGTTTAGAAGATTCCAAAATAAAAATTAAAAAATCCTTATTTAGAAAATTTTCTAGTTTTGACAATTAAAAATTGCTTGTGTGTTCCTTGAATCGAAATTTGATTTACTGATTAATTTACATGTAAAAATACTTCCTTTCCAAAAGAATCTTCCAAAAATAATAATTAAAAAAAAAAGACAATGTAGATTTATCTTCTCAAAATTTGCTTTGAAATTGATTAATTCGAAACAATGTTACTCCTTAATAAAATATTCATTTGTAACTCGTATAATTCTCAATAATTTGTGGTTTTATGCTAGATTCATTTTTTTTCGCTTGTTTAGTTTTTCGTTTCTCAATCACGAAAAATATCAGAGTAAGTCCTGGTTTTCTTTTAATTTTATAATTTCTTATATTCTCCTAATTTTTACTATTAATTAAAATATTCTTGGATTTTAATTACTTTCATTTACTTTATATTTTAAATTTTAAAACTAAATTTTAAATAGTCCCTTTTAAAAATTGTAGGTTAAGTTAGCCTTTTACACACAAAATTGGAATTCTAAGAAAATATTTATTACATTTCAGGACAGTTTTTCTATTTTTGAACACGCTGAGATTATTTTCTATTTTTTTGCAGGAAATCTTTTTTTTTATTGGTGAGAAATTGCAAAAATAATACGTAAAGATTTCACAGAACATTCATAACTCTTTACCAATTTTAGGTTATGTTGATATTTTACCCTGGAAGTCGGAATTTTTAGTAAAATATCATTATACTTGAGGGAAAATTCAAAATTTTGGTAGAATTATACATTTTAAACTGAAGGTTTTAGCCATAAATATCAATATGTATTTCAAGAATGAGTGATCAGTTTTAAAGAATAGAAAATTATATTAAATTTTTTTAACTACAATGGGTTATTTTTAGCGAAAGTAATTCCATTTCAAAGAAGATTTACAAATCGAATGATTTCTTTGATATTTTATGTTAATGTTTTTATCCAAAAGAGGTTTTTAAAATTTTTTTTAAATCAGTAACATATTTCAGATTGTAATTGTTTTTCAGATTATAATTTAGAAAAATCAAATTCATTATATATGTTCAGGTTTCAGTTTTTTCTCTTGAAGAATTTAAAGTTATTTTTACATTTTTCGCCGGAAATTAGTTATGTGAATCAAAAAGCATAAGGATTAAAAGAATAATTACATTCGAAAACCATTTTTGTTTTTCTATTAGTAAATGTTTTTCGTCCAAAATCGCGATGCTAACAAAAATTATGATCTTTAAAATAATTGAATAATCATTTTATTATTATATTAAGTAGCTAATATTTTGCTTAGGGTGTTCATAACATGATGTATTTCTTGCAAATTTCGGTTGTCAAAAGTAATTTTTTTTAACTGGAGCATAGTTTTGTACGTCATAACTTCAAAAGAGATTTAAATGTCTCATAGAAGATAAATGCAAATAAATAGATACATGTTCGCATTAAGGTCACTTGCCGACTAGCTTTTAACCGTCTTTTAAAAAATTTAAAATAAAATTTATACATTTTGCTCTTGGATTTATCTCCTATGAGACAAATAAAATATTTTTGAGGTTATGTCGTTCAAAATTATGCTCCAATCAATTATATCTCTTCTCGAAACAAAACCAAAAATACTTGTCACTAAAAATTTGTATAATGACGTTGAACACTTTACCATGAATTTGTTCATAATTTTTGTATCATATTATTAAAAACTGCGTCAAAAATGACCAAAATTGACTAATTCATTTATATTTATGATTATAGATTTGAAAAATATATCATATACTAATTATCAAATGGAGACATATTTCATAATTAATTATCAAAAATATTTTAGTTTAATTTCTTTTGTGTTTTTGCAGATAGCAGATACTAGAACTACCAAAAAAATGTTATTAATAATAATTAAATCTTTGAATTTAAGAATCGCGCAAAACAAAATAATTAGCGCGTGATTGTTTTCTATTTTTCTTTACAAGCAGTTACGCTTAGGACACTATAAAACAGAAAAAACTTGGATAAGTGAGAATTTGCACAACTCATTTCTTTGCATATTTTACATTTTTTATAAGCCGCTGTTTAAAATCTTAAAATTGTAATTTATCTTAAAAATTTGTAATTGCTTGTAAAATGTTGTAAAATTGTCAGCATTCTAGCGAAAACTGAAAATTTCTTGTAAACCTATTTTTTTTAACCTCCCATTGTGTTTCTTTATTAAATCGGTAAAAAAAATAGAACAAAGTCTAAAAATATTAAAAATAAAAAACGAAAGTCTTTGCACGAATTTAGACTCTTTCACAAAATTGTACATGTAATTATTAATGTGTGCAAAAATCACCATTATCACATTGCTGTTTCTCATAATGTATTTAATCCAGTAACAATTTTCGGACTTGAAGATATCTCTATAATATATTCGGAAAATATGAACATGGCTATCGTGAATGGCACTGAAAGTGACTGATGATTTTGAAATACCAGAAAATTTTTTTAAACTTACAAGGCTCATGAAATTAAGCGAAAAATTAGCTTTTTAATCAACTACAGCTAATAAATATCAAAAATTTTCACAGGCTCCTGAGATCCGACTAAAAATGTCCAAGCGTATCTGCGTCGAGTTTCTTTTCAACTTAATCTTAAAAAATCCTTAAATAACTTCAAAATTTTGTTTTAAAGTATTCAAAAATATATATTTTTGTTCAAATTTGGTCGAAATCTTTTCAAATTTTTAATTATTTTGGATTTTTTAAATTTCTAAATATCTCTTAAAATTACTTGAATTTTTTATAAAATTCTAAATCAATCCTGCAAAATAAAATTTTAAAAAAAAATTCTAATTTTTATAGAAACCTTATGAAATTTTCGTATATGATTTTACTTTTACTTAATTGGAATTTTTCATCTTTGAATTATTTGTGAAATTCTTTTAAAACTTTTGAATACCGTTCAAAATGAATCGATTTTTTCTTCTATTTTTAGTAAAACGTGCTTTTTTAAAATGCTTAAAAAATTTCCAGATTATTTTTTCTACAATTTTGGAAATTTCTTAAATCTATTTTAAATGCTTTGATGACTAATGATGGCATTTATACCTAAAATTCCAATTTTTTCCATGCAAATATAAATTTTCAATTCAAAAAAATAGTTATATACACTGCCGTGCAAAAGTATCAGGACACCACTTTTTTGATGACTGAAAAAGTTCACTTAATTTCGATTATATCAGAGGTAAAATTGTTTCTCTTTAAAGGGTTGAATGGTTTCAAAATTCTGTGCAAAACCAGCCCAGGGTGAAGCCAATTTGACTATTTTTTAAGTAGACACTGAAAAAATAGTGTAAATTTCAATGTTTTCTTACATTTTTATTAACTTCCGCAATAATTAATATTTTTATATGTCCTTGGGCTTATTTTAAGGCTACTTTTTCACAGTAACGCAAAAGCTTATGAACGTAAATCTAAAAAAATGTCCTATCGCAGTGCGAGGACTTAAGCTAGTTTTCCACAGTATCACAAGAGCGTTCTGAGCGTAAATCTAAAATAAATTCATATCACTGTGCAAGAACTTAAAGTTGTTTTATGCTAATAAGCCGTTGCGATCCTGTGGAAAAATAGCCTTAAAATAAGCCCAAGAACATTTAAAAATATTGATTATTGCGGAAGTTATTAAAAATGTAAGAAAACATTGAAATTTACACTATTTTTTCAATATCTACTTAAAAAATAGACAAATTGGCTTCACCCTGGGCTGGTTTTGCACAAAATTTTGAAAGCATTCAACCCTTCAAAGAGAAAAAATTTCAGCTCTGACATAATGGAAATTAAGTGAACTTTTTCAGTCATCAAAAAAGTGGTGTCCTGATACTTTTGCACGGTAGTGTATATAATAGTTATAGTAATAATTTTTAACCAATTAGTTGAATATAACTATTTAAGTGAAGTTTCGATCAAAAAGAATAATCTTCTACCAAGAAACAGGACATTTTAATAAAAGAAATTTTAACCAAATAATAGAATTTTTAACTAAAAAAAGTACAAAAATTAATAAAATAGTTATATTTTAAGTTTAAAAATAAAAAAAGCGACTTGTCAACTAAAAATATTTAAATCCACAACCAAATAAATTTTTAACTACAAAATTATATTTTTATCCGAGAAGATTAAGTTTCAACCAAAACAGAACAATCAATTAAAATAGGAACTTCCTACCAAAAGAAATGAAAAGCAGCAAATTAAAAGCGAAATAGTTGAATTTTTATCCAACAAAATGCAGTTTAACTTTTTAACATTAAAGGATAAGTTTAAAATAAGAAGTAACTTATTCTGTTTACAATGTCCAGCTTAAGTATGTCAGGTACTCTAGCCTTCGAAAATCTTATCCGAGGCGAGAAAAAGCAAGCGAGGGGTAACTCGCTGGAAGCAATGGTGGGGGTAACCTTATCAGGTCATATAGCCATTTGGGAATCGCCACTTTTCATGGCATTATGATTGAGAAAGAATTACAATGATCCAAACTTTGACAGAACAGTTTTTCAACAGACCTTTACGTTTCGAGACCCCCTGAACCCGAAAATCAAGTTTTTATGATGATGTCTGTCTATCCGTCCGTCCATACGGCTGTCCGGTCAGCCGTTCTTCCGTAAAAACGATAACTCAAATGAAAATAAACGGATCAATTCAATCTTTTGCATAATTTTGTTAGTGTTTCATTCGAGTAAAATTTTACGAAAAACATAATAAACTAGAAAAAGTCTCGTTAAATTGTCAAAATTATCGTTTCTGTTCGTCTCGTTTCCCGAAAGTATTCATTCAACGTCAAAATTCAAAATAAGTAGATAACGATACAATCCGATACGATCAATAAAAAAGACCGATTTTCTCGTCTGGAATGCAACACTACATTTTTTAAGTTCTGAAAGAAAGGACGAGTTTGCTAACAAGTTATTTTGACAAATATTCAAAAAGTTTGAGCATTTTCAAAAAATGTTGGACCTTTTTTATATTTAAAAATTCCGTGTAAGGCTAGCTAAAGCACTCAGAACAAAAAACAATTTAGTATGATCACTTTTTTCGATAAACTGAAAATTATTAGAGTGATAGCATTTATAAGATTAAAAAAATCAATCAAGAATCCAAATTTTATGCCTAAAAAAGCGCGATATGAAAAATGAGTCAAGAAAAGGAAAACTTTTCTTTTTGAAAGCCCTACAAGATGTTCATAACCACTTTTTGGATTTTCTTTAAAAGTCGAATATTCTAAATTTTGATTGTACAAAAAATTATGAGGAATAAAAAATTACATTTTGTAGTCAAACCATATATGAAACGGAAAAAGATGAATAAAAAAAATTGGGACGCCAAAAATGATCTGCAAATTTGTTAATAATTACTTCTTGATAGTGAGCGTAGTTTTTGTTTTATTCGTGAAAAATAAGATTGAAAATAAAAAAAAAATTTAGAGAAACGACACATGTTACGAAAAAAAAGATCTCACAAAAATTGTTTACCCGAAAAAGAGATACGAATTAATTATGAATCACTTTTTGATAGGATCCCTAGTTTTGGTTTTAATCATAAAAATTACATTAAAAATAAAACTGAAAAATTCGTGGAACAACGAAAAAAGCTAAGAAAACAAATTGATGGACGAACTTTATTCACCCAAAAAAGAGAGACTAATTTTACATAACTTATTACATTTTCATAATTTTTAAAAGATAAATTGTCCGAAATTTGACACCACAACATTTAAATTTTGCACCCTAGGACGCAAAATACGAAAAACAGTCAATAAAAGAAATTATAGATTTTGAAAATTCCTATGAAATGTCTTTTATTAATTTTTTAATAGGACTTGTTATTTTGTTTTTGTTTATCAAAAGTAGTATACAGAAAATCGAAAATTTCAATATTACACTATTTTGTTTTATTTTATTTGTTTTATCCATTTGTTTTATCCACAAAAATAATATAACAAAAAAAATACTATTTTCAGCATAAAAACGTGAGAAAGAGAAAAATATATGAAAAAAGGATTTAATGTTTTTATTCATTTTAATGTAATTCAGAAAATATATATTCAGAAATGTCATTCAAAAATTGAGCGCGTAGCGCAAGTGACCCGACGAGAATGTTCAGCTCAAAGCATACAGAGCTTAAAGCAACTTAATCTTTATATATGCTTAATTAAGTATAAAATTCACAGCATGAAGCCGCAAATGAGTACCGCGATCTGACACAGATCTTTTTCATAAAGTTTTATTGAAGCAAAGAATAAATATCTGAGCTCGAGGTTTAAAATGTCTGAGCGCGATGCGCGAGGTATTCATATTATGCATATAATTATTTAAAAATGAATTAATTATTATATTATTCTAAAAAACAGGAGACAAAAAATTGTGTTCATTATAATAACATTTTATATTTTTAAGAATCATTAAAACCAATGCTTAGTTAAATAATTATTCTTAAATTTTAATATGTAATTAAACAATTTTAAAGAAATACTTGAAGTAGTATAATATTTACTAATAGCAGCTGGAAATTAATTAATTTTGCAACATAGTAGTTGAACAACTTTGTTAAAAATTCATTTTTTCGTTTAATATTTCTCAGTTTGGTTGAAAATTCATATGTTTGGTTTGATAATCGTTAAAAAAAATTTTTAATTTGAAAATACAACAATTCCATTTTTGGTTGAACATTTATCTCTTTAAGTATAACATTCTTCTAGGTAATTTGGTAAATAGTAATATATTCTGTTTAAATTCAAAATTTAAATTTCCCATTGACAAAGTTGCTACAAAATTGCACAGCTTAATTATTAATGCACAAATTTTCTACAAATTTTAAGAGTGAAATTTTTAACAGTTAAGTTTTTAGCAAAATTGAGCAGTTCAATTGACAACAGACGAATTTTCTACAAAATAAATTGTTAAATTTTCAACTATACTGCGGAATATTCCATAATCCTAGATAGCCAGGGTCAAAACATAAACTAAAATCTGCGATAATTTATTCTCATTTTAATCTTTTAATTGCAGATGACATATCGTTGGAATCGCAAAAAATAGATTCAGAATATAATATTTTGAAACTGCTGATTGCAAAATTAGAACCTTTTTATGTATCGCATTTTATTCCTGATTGTGGCAAAGTGGTCCCCGCTGACAAGCCTCGACACAGCGCTCTCGCTCACTTAGCGACGTAAGGGGAAGTCGAGTGGAGAGGGTAAGACAAGCAGGTTGACCGCATTCAAATAAATACTGCTCGACTAAGCAGCCATAAAAATTCGTAAATGAAAATGGGCGAAAGTATTTGAATAAAGGAATGTTAAAATTGTGAGCGCGTGTGTAGCAGAATTAGAATCCTCGATTTAAACTTAAGAGTTGGTCGTGTGAGCGGAAAGTTGGTGTGAGGAACGGGACACGAGGGACAGCGACGAAAAGCTCTCCGAGGGCAGGAGAGGGTCTTCCACGCGGAAGATTAGCTCGCGCAGAGCGGGCATTTTATGTGTCTGGCAGGGCGAAAGGCGTGTATCACCAGGGATTTCGAACATTGGCTTGATGGTCCCCTTGCAGAGGAACCCTAGTTCCTACTTCAGTACCTCCAGCATCGATAAGAATATCGGACTATCCGCTTATTCGATGCCATTTTGCATTCGAACTAAGCCCTGCTATGGAAGCATAAAGCACAGGATTCCGATGACTATATATGTATGTATATATGTATATTCTTGAGCAATTGTAACACCCTAACTTCCTACTTTATTTCCTTTTTCCTCAAGCGCCTCTTTAATAAATTCTTGAAGGATTTACTTCAGAATGAACTACCGCGTCGTGCCAGTCGATTTGAATACTTCTATTGAGGCTCTTTGTGAATTTTATAGGTCTAAAGCTTAGGAGAAAAGAGAAGATTTAACGATTGCTTTAGTGAATTGGGTTCTGTTAAGAAAGCCGATTGGAGGATCGTCTTTACAGTAAGGGTTAGCAATTCGGGTCTATTCTTGACACCCATGACAGACCTTAGGATTTTAAAGAATATAAAATCATTCAATAAAATTAAATAAGAAAATAAAAGTGTAAATAATTTTTAAGGAATCTGTATTATCACCCGAGGTAGTAGGCGTTTATCAGTGCAGATATCATTCCACAATCTGTTGAAAGTAGATACCAAAACTATGGAACAAGTTAACTCTTGAAATAATAGAAAATATTAATCTAGCCATTTCTGGCTAGATGGAAAATCAATTAAGAAAATGTTTTAATACATTTTTTCTGATAAAAAATCTTCTCAATTTAATCCACTGGGAATCAAACCACAGAACTTCCAAATGCAGACTAAGAACTTTTCTAATTAAGTTAATAGAGATAGAAAGAAAAATCCTTTTTCAGCGATGCATGCCATCTCAAGACAGCTGTTACTTTTTATGATACATGTAAGTTAAGGAAATCTGCATTATCAACAGAGGCAGTTACTATCAATGAGTGAATATGTCATTCTAAAATCTGTGAAATTAAAAATTAAAACTATAAATCAAGTTAACTCTTCAAATAATAGAAAATTCTTAACATCACTTCTGACAATATAAAAAATTCATTTTTTTTTAATTAAAAAATTTTTGAGGATGTCTAAAATTTCAGCGTTTTGTAGCGCTGAGCAAAAAATCTTATAGAATCGGTCGTATGTACGTCCTTCACTCATACTTTTTTCAACCCAGGAAAGTGAGAGAAAATAAAGGCATGAAAAGTAGGAAAAGAAATGGTCAATAAGCGGAGGAGTGTTAGGGAAAATTAGGGAAATAAGGGCAGAAGAAATAAGTGAAAGAAGTGTAAATGAGGGTAGTAGAAGTAAGTAGTGAGAAAGGAAGAGGGATTAGGAAAAGTGTAAGAAACTAAGGGTGGAAAAGTAGAAGATGCGAAGGAAAATCATACGAGGGAAAGTAGGCATTCAGGGAAAATGTAAGAAGGAAAATTGTTGAAAAATGAGCGTAGGAGAATTAAGGACAATTTAGAAAATAAGAGCAAGGGAAGTATGTTAAATGAGGGTAAAGAAGCCGAAATAATGAAGGAGGAATAAGGAGAATTCGGGAAAATTAGGCGTAGGAAGTAGCAGAAGGGGAGGTAAATTATGAAAAGGATAATAGGGAAATTAATGAGTAGGGCGTACGATAACTTATGTGAAACTGAAGGAGAAATATCAGGAAAATGCAGGATAGGCAAGTATGGGAAGTGAGATTAGGAGAAGTCGCGGAACTTAGTGTAACTGACGAAAGGGAAAGTAAGGGGTTTAGGGTTAATGGTGTGAAAAAAAGTAATAGGATGAGGAGTAGGAGAAGTTCTTAAATGCATGGTGTATGGAAAGTAAGGAAACATGATTGCAAGGGCAGTAGCTGAGGAAAGATGGTGGGAAGTAAGGTAATTAAGGGGACGATGGTAGGTGCAGAAAGTGATCAGAAATTAGCAGTTGCAAAGTGTTGGTACATGTAAGGCGAGAAATTAATGAAAGGGAGTGTTAGCTGAGAAAGTGATGAGGGGGAGAATCAGATAAGAAAGAAGTTTTAGAAGAAATATGAAGCAAAGGTTGAATTTCGAGGAGGGTAAGTAGGGGTTGAGAAGGGATGCCAAGTGAGGTAATTAGAGACGCGGAACTTTGGTTATTAAGAAAAAATTATAAAAGGTTGACGATGTGATAGAAAATGAGAAATAGGAAAGTAATGTGAAAAGGATGACAGGGAAGTAGGAAAAGGAGTGTTGGCTTTGGAAGTGAGGAGAAAAGGGAAGTAGATGAGAAAGAAGTTGGAGAAAGAAGAAGAAGAGTAGGTTGAACTTTGAGGAGGGTAGCATGGAGAAGAGAGGACGGGAATCAGGGAGAATTAGAGTATGGTAACTTGAGGATCAAGGGGAATTTATGGAAGGTAGAGGAAGTGATAGGAAATGAGGCATTAGAAATAATGGAAAGCAAAAGGTGGAAAAGTAGGGGAAATGAGTGTTTGCTGAGGAAGCGAGGATAGAGGAGAATTAGATGAGGAAGACGTTGGAGAAGGAAGGGGAAGCGAAAATTGGAATGTGGTGAGAGGTGTTAGGGGAGAAAAGGAGAAATTAAAAATGCTGCTTAATCAGAGGGAGGGGGGATTTCAGCGATCTAATGAATTCCTTAATAGGTTACCAAACCCTGCTTTTTAGGCGCACAACGTCTACTAAAATTAATTTTTGTGATTGTCTTAAAAGCCCTTAAAAACTTTCGGAAAAAGAAGTATTCGTTGTTTTCAGCGTTAAAAACGCATCTAAATAATGGATGAAAATATTTTTAAAAGAAAATCTAGTAGAAATATATGAAGGTCACGTTCGGATTCAACTATTTTCTTTTTCGTAACTGTATAAATACTGATAAGAATATTTTTTCAGTTCATAAATTTATTGACTTTTTGCCAGCTTTTTTCGGTCCTTTATCCCACTCTTTTCTCGTTTAAATTCCCATAAAATGCAATATAGCTACGGGAATAATAAAAGATATTTCTATCCCTACCTTTTTAACTATGCAAATGAGTGGTAAAGTCAATTTCTAGTCGAACCAAAAAAAGTCGACACCATTCCCCTAAACGATTAATTTCATGCATTCCTTTTTGCATCGGAATCAACCGCGAGCATCTCCATGTTTATTAAAAGAGCTCATTTTTTACTATTCCGTATCGCAAAGCTATCAGTGTAAACGTAATATAATAGAGGTGTTTTGATTGGCCTTCCGCGCTCGAGTGGACGGGTAATCGAGAATCGAAATCGATTTGTCGAAAACTGTCGAGCCGTGCGAAGATTTGAAATTCTCTTTCCCTCTCATTCCCGTTATCTCACTTTCGTGCTCATGAAAGTTGCGAATTCTAATTTAACTGACTGGTCCTGGCAGACTCACGGTCTCCTTTTTGGATAATGGAGATCGGAAAATCGATATGCAGTCCGTTCATGGAACGAGGCTCGATTGCAAATAGCTACGTGTATCCACGTACGACTAGTCGCGTATTCAAGGATTGGAAAACAATAAATGTAGGAGCAAAAATAAAATTTAGCACTCGACCCTTTCACCCCTTCAACGCAATCCAAGTTCTACGGGTTCATGTAGAATTGCCGGCCGTAGCTGGAATAGATTTTACCCGTTAGAATTCTGCTAAGCGCTTCCAGCGAGAGGACCGACGGCGATGCGGATTATCGAACTTGGATCGTCCCTGCGATTTATCAGAAATTCTCTTCAGGCTATTTCAAGGGAAGGAGATGGTAGCCGCCAAAAAGGAGGGCATTACTCACTTAAAACTATTACTTCGCTTCAGGAGTATTAATTTTGCGTCTCTACTGTTCCTGTGAAAAGTTATGTTCTTATATATTATTCTCTGCACAGAAAAAAATGTAGTTCATTTTCAAAACTAAAATGGTCGACAAAATGCTGTGACGCAATATTTAATGTTAGGGAATTATTAAAGGACTGGAGTGGGGTAGCGAGTTGAGATTCTAATAATTTCCTCTGTTATCATCCAATATAATATAATTAAACTGTTGTGGGAATTCCAACTCACGAGGCGATTTTCACACTAAAAAAAGTGATTTCGCTTCCTCAGCTGAACGTTTAGCTGGATTTCGTCTTCCAAGAAAATATAACTGTGTCACCTAAATTTTTAGCTATTTTTTTTGTAAATATAAAATATAAAAATAATCAAGATAGATCTGCTAGATAATTTCTGGATGGTAAATTTATTTAAATAGCTATATTTTGGTCGAAGACGAAATTCTGTCAAACGTTTAGCTGGGACAGCTAAACCATTTTTTTTACTGCGCGTCACTTTAGATTTAAAAAATCTTCTCTCGTCGCAGGCGGATTTGCGTCGCGCGCTTCGTTCGCAAATGGTACACTTAATTTTGTCGAAAAATTTTGTATATAAAATGTTGTTGCAGCTTGTTTTGCTTTCCTAAAAAATTAAACTTCTTTTAGAATATATTTTTACCAAAAAATTTGTAGATAATTTTTGGTAGAATAACCCATGTGTTTTCATTTTTTTCATCCCTTGTGTTGATTTTCCAAAAATTCAATTTTTTTATTTTTAATGTTATTTTTTACGATTTAAACAAAAACTAAGCGTCCAGCCAAAAATTGCTCCTGAAAAATTTGTAGCTTTTTCTGGAAAAGCGACTTTTGTCTATTTAATTTTTTCATAGCTTGTGTCGTTTTTTCCACAAATTTAACATCTTTAGTTTTAATTTTTTTTTACAAATAAAACAAAAACTACGGTTCCTAACAAAAAGTTGTTTATGAAAAGTTTCTAGATGTTCTTGAGTGCATAATTTCTTGATATTTATATTTTTTTTATCTTCTATATTTTAAACAGAAACTGAAATTTTTGACAGTTATTTACTTTTAGTAAGTTCAAAATTTGAGTTTTCACTTTTTCAAATAAATTTAAAAAGTTTTTATTATAATCTTATAATGCTTTCGAAAAGCAAGGTTTTACTTACTTGATTTTTTTCATATCAAGCGTTGTATGGTTTCAAATGATAATTTTCGGGGTTGAATTTTGCACAAATCTACTACCTTTTATGATGAGATTGTAATAAACAATTTTTATATTAAACATTTTTTTGCCACTTGTGTCGCTTTTCCATAAAAATTTAATTTGTAGATTTTCATTGTTATTTTTTACGATTTAAACATTTTGAATGTATCCTCATGTTAATGCTCTTTTTCACGATTGAAAAAACTACGCATTCTTTCTAAAAATGATTTATTCAAATGTTCTAGATATTTTTGTGCGAAAAAATTTTGCTTCTTTATTTTTTCTCTTACGTTTTGTCGTTTCTCCAAAAATGTAATTTTTCTGTTTTTAATCCTGCTTTTTACGAATTAAACAAAAACTACGCGTCCAATGAAAAATTGATTGATAACAAATTTGTAGTTTTTTTCTGGCTGCACAATTATTTTCCTTTATCTTTTATCGTATCTTACATAGTTTAAACGCGATACAGAATTTTTTATTTTTCATTAGTTTTTGCGCAGTGAAATTTGAATGTTCAATTTTTAGAAAAAATTCAAAAAGTTGTTATGATCATCTTAAGGCCTTTTCAAAACATAGCATACATACATTCAAGATCAATATACGTACAGTTTCACATACTCTCTAAATTTAAATAAATTAAAATTTTTACTAATTTCAATTAGCTGCTCAATTCTAGATATGAAAAAGTTGTTTTCACTAATGTATCAGTAAAAAATACTAACTTATCATTAAACACTACTGAATAATAGCTAGAATGGAATAAGTAATAAAAATTAGTAGGCATGTCAATTGATTAAAATTTAAAATGTACATACACACAGCCATACTTACAGACAGACGAACAGAGAGACGCATTCATTAAGGCAGTATTCTACTTTGAACGCTTGAAAAAAAGCTATTTTTGTGAATTTTTTTGGTAGTATAATTAAATATATTATTGCAGTGCTTGTAGAGCATAATAAATACACTTCTTAAATCTATTTAAAAAAATTTATTTATTTATTTTATGCACTTTTTACGCTTGCAACCTCCAGCTAAAGTCAACTCCTCGAAAAGTAGGAATGTGTTAATGAAATCTCGATACCTACTAAACCGATTTTTATGCAATTTTTAGCACATATTTTGTACCCTTATATTAACCCATGGAACTAAAATTATTCAAAAATTTTCATTTAAACTAAATTTTTTTATCCAAAAACAGCGAAAAAAAATGTTGAATTTTGTTTGTTTTTGTTTTCTTTCGCCATTTTGTTATTTTCTCATGTATATTAAAAATTATAGTTCTATGGGTTGCTGCAGTTGTACTGAATCTAAAACTATCTGATTTTTCTGTTTCTGGTCAATCGTTATCGAGATTTCATTAACAACGCACACCTTCCTACTTTTCGAGGAGTTGACTTTAGCTATCTTTTTAAATAGATTTTAGAAGTTTATTTATTATGCTATACAATCACTACATTATTATATTAAATTATACCACCAAAAAAATTCATAAAGTAGCTTTTTTCAAGCGATCAAAGTAGAATACTGCCTTAAAAACCTGTTTTTCAGATTCCAAAGTTCTCAAAACGTGGACATTTGACATAAACGGGAGGGGGGGGGGGGGGTCTTTCTCGTTTCCTAATATATTTTTCTAAAATCCACAGTTATTTTAAAATCCAAAATTCAAGTTCAAGTTCTGAAAGACACAAACTCTTATTTAAGCTTCAAATTTAGTAAGCCCCTTACTTCTCCTCTGCTAGGATTCGAACGTAGAAAAATATTTTTCTGCTTTTTTTCTGCTCGTTCACCTGTAATCCTTTACCTCAATAAATCGCAATCTATGTGAATTAAAAAATAATACTGAATCATTAAAAATATAGAGAAAATCGGAAAAGGCAACACAAAACGTTTGGATCGATATTCGTTTATCAGACTAGCGACATTAAAGAGTAGGTCATAAATACATAACGACGCGTATGTAATCCGCAATGCTCGCACGCAACGACACATTTCCTGATTTTTCATCCATCGTAGTAAATTATAGCTTGAAGTCATTTATTTTATCTCATATGATAACGTCAGTACCTTGGAATGGCGAGGATTGTGTATTTTTGTGAATATTTTTTATTTTTATGTAGGTTAAGAATTGACGATAAGGCATTCTGATTTATTCCAGGCTAATTTTTCATATTTCTTGACCATTTTCAACGTAGATGCTTCTATGAAGAAATGAAAGAATTTTAAATTAGAATACTCGATTAATTTATTTTCATTAAAAAAATGTCTTCTTCCACTATAAAATATGAGTTCTCAATCCTTAAGGAAGAATTTTTAATCGATTTTTAGAAAAGTAGTTAAATTTCTAACCAAATTGTTTGATCTTCAATTCTAAGGAGTCGACTATTTTAGAAAACAATTAACTTCTAAACTCAAAAATACGAATTTAAAAAAAAAGTTTAATATTTATCAAAGAAGATGAATTTTTAAGCTTATAGTAGTATTTCTAACATGCAAAAAGAATAACTTTTAACCAAACATTTATATTTTGAAACAAATAGGAATTTATTCTTTCATGGATAAGAGACGAATTTTCATTGATTTATTTTTTTTCTCATAAACCACTGGCTGTCCCAAGATAAAACTTGCAGGACTTTTAAAGTACATGTATAGCTTCTTTTGACAATAAAATAAAATATTTAAAGAACACGTATTTTCAAAAACGCGATTTTAGGTTTTTGAGTTTTCAAAAAAATGTAAAAAAAAATTTTCACGACGATCATTTTATCATCTTGAATTTAGATGTCATTGCAAACAATTTCAGACCTTGAAAAATTAAATCGGTTAATTAGAAACAAAGATATAGAACTATCGAAAAAAGTTACCAAACACTTCAAAGTCCCATATCTCCGCAATTTTTTTTTTAATTTTCAAAAAATATTCGGGTTTATTTTTCTACACTAATGTAGAACTGTATACGCTGAATTACAGCCAAATCCCTTTCCAAGACGAAAATTCTTGATCCGCTTGACGTGGACTCCACCATAAAATAGTTGAACTTTGAACTACATTACCGTCAGAAATTCTGAGATCGATTGATGCAAGCACTATTAAAAATCACTGCTGGCATTGAAACACGTTAACTGGGCAAAAAAAAGATAGAGCATTAAAAACAACAGTTGGCAAGCCTATGAAATTACACGTCTAGTCATGTCAAACAGATTTTTTTTTTGATTTGCTGAAGAGAATACAGCACGTGATAAGTTTTAAAAAAAATTCTAGATTTTCTGAAATCTTGTACCTTCAGATCTCTAAAAAGTGCTCTATTTGGGTATAAAACTTTTTTTTGTTAAAAATTTATACTTTGATTTGTCCAGTTCAATTTAAATAATTCTTGATTAAATAATACTGTTTTCTAAAATTTTCATTTGGGCTTGAAACTTTATCTTCCTTAGTTAAATTTTTAAAAAAATGCTACGTTTAGCTAAAAGTTGATTCTTTTCGGTTAAGGTTTTGAATATATTTCCTTAATGCGACTTTTTTGTTGCGAATTTATTTCAGTAGTTAAAAATTATTTTTGTTTTTGGTGAAAAAATTATTTTTGCAAATAAAAATATAACTAATTCAATTAAATATTCACCATTATAGTTGGAAATCTCCTGGCTAGATTAAAAGTTTGACTACTTTGTACAAAATTATTTTCTTTTAATTTATAATTCCATCCTTTTTTTGCTGAAATTTAAGATTTTTTTGTTGAAATTTAAACTGTTCGGTTCTAAATTCGTTTTTTTTTTGCTAGAAATCTAAGTATTTTTTATGGCCATTATTTTTTCATTCTTGACAGGAGAGTCAACTATTTTTTTAGGAATGTATTTATTTTTGTTAAACAAAATTAATTATTTCAGCTACTTTAGTCTTTTTGCTTCAAAAATTTAACTATTTTATTAAAAGTTCAACTGTCCTTGGTTAAACTTTAATCCTTTTTGATAAAAAATTCGACAATTAAGTTAAAAATCCAACTGTTTATACTACCGTTGGAAATTATGAGATCGATTGACGCAAGCGCTATTAAAAATCACTGCTGGTTTTGAACCACGATAACTCAGCGAAAAAAAGATACTGAATTTAAAAAATAGCAGTTGGAATGCCTATAAAATTCCACGTTTAGTAATTTCAAATAGATTTGTTTTGAATCTGCTAAAAAAATACAGCACGTAATAAGTTTTTTAAAAAAATTCTTGATTTTCTAAAATCTTGTACGTCGAATTCAACTTTTAGCATGACCTACGAAACTTGTTGAAAAAATCTTAAAATTATATGACATAAAGCCTAAGGTTTCACCTTTAATTTAAGCCAACGAAATTTAAAAAATCTTCATCGGTTCTCAAGATACAACTAAAAATGTTCAATCGTATCTGAGTAGAGTTTTAGTCGACGATCACGGTTCACGGCCGGTCTGCTGCTCGCCTCCTTCGTTGAGGCAGGACCGAATAGGCCACGCA